>SJYA01001234.1:149541-171851 GCA_006410615.1 Neotragus moschatus
CATGACTACTGGAAAAACCATAGCCTTGCTTATCTTGCATATCTCTGCTATTGAATATGCTATCTAGGTTGCTCATAACTTTTCTTCCAAGGAGTAAGCGTCTTTTAATTCCATGGCTGCAGTCACCATCTGCAGTGATTCTGGAGCCCAAAAATATAAAGTCAGCCACTGTTTCCACTGTTTCCCCATTTATTTGCCATAAAGTGATGGGACTGGATGCCATGATCTTAGTTTTCTGAATGTTGAGCTTTAAGCCAAAATTTTCACTCTCCTCTTTCACTGTCATCAAGAGGCTCTTTAGTTCTTCTTAACTTTCTTCTATAAGGATGGTGTCATCTGCATATCTGAAGTTATTGATATTTCTCCCAGCAATCTTGATTCAACCTTGTGCTTCCTCCAACCCAGTATTTCTCATGATTTATGCTACATAGAAGTGAAATAAGCAGGGTGACAATATACAGCCTTGATGTACTCCTTTCCCTATTTGGAACCAGTCTGTTGTTCCATGTCCAGTTCTAACTGTTGCTTCCTGACCTGCATACAGGTTTCTCAAGAGGCAGTTCAAGTGGTCTGGTATTTCTGTCTCTTTCAGAATTTTCCACAGTTTATTTTGTTCCAAAAGGGTTTGGCATAGTCAATAAGGCAGAAATAGATGTTTTTCTGGAACTCTCTTGCTTTTTCAATCATTCAGCAGATGTTGGCAATTTGATCTCTGGTTTCTCTGCCTTTTCTTAAATCCAGCTTGAACATCTGGAAGTTCACGGTTCACAAATTGCTGAAGTCTGGCTTGGAGAATTTTGAGCATTACTTTGCTAGCATGTGAGATTAGTGCAATTGTGTGGTAGTTTGAGTATTCTTTGGCATTGCCTTTCTTTGGGATTGGAATGAAAACTGACCTTTTCCAGTCTTGTGGCCACTGCTGAGTTTTCCAAATTTGCTGACGTATTGAGTACAGCATTTTCATAGCATCCTTTTTTAGGATTTGAAATAGTTCAACTGGAATTCCAATCACTTCCACTAGCTTTGTTCATAGTGATGCTTTGTAAGGCCCACTTGATTTCACATTCCAGCATGTCTGTTCTAGGTGAGTGTGAGTGGTCACATCTTGATTATCTGGTTTGTGAACATCTTCTTTGTACTGTTCTTCTGTGTATTCTTGCCACCTCTGTAGCTTTCCCTTTTTTTTGTGGCATCTTTGTCTGGTTTTGGTATTAGAGTATTGGTGGCCTCATAGAATGAGTTTGGGAGTTTACCTTCCTCTGCAATTTTCTGGAAGAGTTGGAATAGGATAGGTATTAGCTCATCTCTAAATTTTTGGTAGTATTCACCTATGAAGCCATCTGGTTCTGGGCTTTTGTTTATTGGAAGATTTAGTTTACTATTTCAATTTCCATGCCTGTGATGGGTCTGTTGAGGTTTTCTATTTCTTTCTGGCTCAGTTTTGGAATGTTATACTTTTTTAAGAATTCATCCATTTATTCCAAATTGTCCATTTCGTTGTCATATAATTGCAGTTAGTAGTCTCATGATTCTTTGGATTTCTGTGTTGTCTGTTGTGATTTCTCCATTTTCATTTCTAATTCTTTGATTTGATTCTTCTGCCTTTTTTCTTGATGAGTCTGGCTAATGGCTTATCTATTTTATTTATCTTCTCCAAAAACCAGCTTTTAGTTTTGTTGATTTTTGCTATAGTCTCCTTTGTTTTATTCTCATCTAATTCTGCCCAAATTTTTGTGATTCCTTTTCTTCTACAACCCTGGGCTTCTTCATTTCTTCTTTTTCTAGTTTCCTAGGTGTTTAGTTAGGTTATTTATTTGATTTTTCTCTTATTTCTTAGGTAAGCTTTTATTTCTATGAACCTTCCCTTTAGCACTGCTTTTACTGAATCCAAAAGGTTTTGGATTGTTGTGTTTTCATTTTCATTTGTATCTATACATATTTTGGTTTCTTTTTTGATTCCTTCCATGATTCGTTGATTATTCAGAAGTGTGTTGTTTAGTCTCCATATGTTTGTATTTTTAATAGATTTTTACCCCCTGTAGTTGACATCTAATCTTATCACATTGTGATCAGAAAAGATGCTTGAAAAGATTTCCTTTTTTTTTTTTTTTAATTTACCAAGACTAGATTTATGGTCCATGACGTGATCTATCCTGGAGAATGTTCCATGTGCACTAAAAGGTGAAATTCATTGTTTTGGGATGAAATGTCCTATAAATATCACTTAGGTCTAACTGGTCCATTGTATCATTTAAGTTTGTGTTCCCTTGCTAATTTTATGTTTGGTTGCCCCCTCCCTGCAGAGAGGCCTGGCAGACCACCATCTACAGAGTCACAGCGAGTTGGACACTAAAGAAGCAACCCTATGCACATGGAGTAAGACTTTTTCTGCCTGTGGCAGCTCTGCTCCAGTGAGAGTTTAGCATGAAGGTAGCACAACTGCTTGTCTTGCAGGGGCCCTCGTGGCATTAAATGAGCAAGGAGACAGATTGCCACTGCCACAGGAGTTATGGCACTCAGTTCAGTTCAGTTCAGTCACACAGTCATGTCCAACTCTTTATGACCCTTTGGACTGCAGCATGCCAGGCTTCCTAGTCAATCACCAACTTCGGACTTGCTCAAACTCATGTCCATCGAGTTAGTGATGCCATCCAACCATCTCATCCTCTCTCTTCTCCTTCTCCTGCCACCTTCAATCTTTCCCAGAATCAGGGTCTTTTCAAATGAGTTGGTTCTTGCCATCAGGTGGCCAAAGTATTGGAGTTTATGCTTCAGCATCAGTCGTTCCAATGAATTTGCAGGACTGATTTCCTTTAGGATGGACTGATTGGATTTCTTTATGGTCCAAGGGAATCTAAAGAGTGTTCTCCAACACCAGTGTTGAAAAGCATCAACTCTTTGGCATTCAGCTTTCTTTATAGTCCCAATCTCACATCCATACATGACTACTGGAAAAACCATAGACTTGACTAGACGAACTTAGTTGGAAAATAATGTCTCTGCTTTTTAATGTGTTGTCTAGGTTGGTCATAACTTTTCTCCCAAGGGGCAAGTGTCTTTTAATTTCATGGGTACAATCACCATCTGCAGTGATTTTGGAGCCATAAAATGTAGTCTGTCATTGTTTCCACTGTTTCCCCATCTATTTAACATGAAGTAATGGGACTGGATGCCATGATCTTAGTTTTCTGAATGTTGTGTTTTAAGTCAACTTTTTCACTCTCCTCTTTCACTTTCATCAGATGCTCTTCAGATCTTCTTCACTTTCTGCCACAAGGGTGGTGTCATCTGCATATCTGAGGTTATTGAGATTTCTCCCAACAATCTTGATTCCAGCTTATGCTTCCTCCACCCCACCATTTCTCATGATGTAAGGTCATACCTGAATGGTCTAGTGGTTTTCCCTACTTTCTTCAATTTCAGTCTGAATTTGGAAATAAGGAGTTCATGATCTGAGCCACAGTCAGCTCCTGGTCTTGTTTCTGCTGATTGTATAGAGTTTCTCCATCTTTGCTGCAAAGAATATAATAAATCTGATTTTGGTATTGATCATCTGGTGATGTCCATTGTGTAGAGTCTTCTCTTGTGTTGTTGGAAGAGGGTATTTGCTATGACTACTTCATTCTCTTGGCCAAACTCTATTAGCCTTTGCCCTGCTTCATTCTGTACTCCAAGGCCAAATTTGCCTGTTACTCCAGGTATTCCTTGACTTCCTACTTTTGCATTCCAGTCCCCTATAATGAAAAGGACATGTTTTCGGGGTGTTAGTTCTAGAATGTCTTGTAGGTTTTTTTAGAACGCTTCAACTTCCATTTCTTCAGCATTACTGGTCGGGGCATAGACTTGGATTACTGTGATACTGAATGGTTTTCCTTGGAAATGATCAGAGATCATTCTGTCATTTTTGAGATTGCATCAGGGTCTTTTTTCAAGCCTCTTGTAGCTGATGATCAGAAGACCTCTTTGGGCAGTCTTTCTTTGTAGCTCCACCTGTTCAGGCACTTAGAAGACTCCTTGCCTGGGGTCCTTCTTTGTTGTTTGATGTGTCAGGCACATAGAGGGACCCCCTGCTTGGGGTCCTTCTCTGTAGATCAGTGCATCAGTCACTTAAAAGAGCACTCTGGATAGGGTCCTACTTGGTAGTTTAGTGCAGCCTCTCTATTTTATGGGCCAGCCTCTCTATTTTTCAGCTGCTAATGCTGGCGTGTCAGGAGAGAGAGGCCATGGTGATGGCTCCATCCCCATGCACGACTTAGCATAATCGCCTTGCTTTCATGGCTGCCTGGCTTTCCTCCACAGGCATTCCCCAACACAATATTCTCCCTCACATCCCCTCTATCTGTCTCTCTGCAATCAACAGCAGCCCTCACCCTGGGACTACTCCACAATCCCTAAATTCCAGCTCCCAGCCACTGCACTGTCCAGGGTATGTATGGCTGCAGCAAGGACTGTCTGATTTTCATTCCATTTAGGCTGCCACAGGTCAGCTGTTTCTCTCTTATTCTTAAGTGTTTCTCCTCTGACTCAGACAATTGGCCCTAAGTGGGGCTAGGACCCCTGTTTCAGTTTCCCTACCCACTGAAGCCAGATCCAGTCCTACTAACACTCCCATTTACACACACCCCCCAGTTCCTTCATCCTACCGAGTTTTGTGGGGGCTTATAGATTATTTTCTGCTGGTCAGGTAATCCTGTCCACTCTTAGCTGGTGTTCTGCATTCACTTCTGTGTCTAAAGGTGTATTCCTGATGTATCTGTGGAGAGAGATGTATTCCATGTCCACCTACTCCTCCTCCATCTTGTTCCAGGTGTTAATTTTTATCTCCTATGTTTTCGTCCTCTCTTCCATTCTGATAATTAAATCTGCAGAAGGGAGAAAAAAGGTCTTTTCTACCTGTTCAGCCCACCTGACTGTGGTCATTTTATCTATTGTTCAGTTCTTTTTATGTACATGAAACCCAAGTCAAAGGACACAAAGACATCTGATGAGATCATCGGGCTGTCTTATGGAGTGGTAACCCCAATGTTGAACCCCATCATCCACATTCTGAGAAATAAGGATGTGAAACAAGCTGTGCATAAAATCTTGAGTAGGCACTTGTATTCATGGAAAATATGAAAGACCTTAAGAATTGTTTGGGGAAAGGATATCCTTTGGTATTCAGAAATGAACCTGCAGAACTTAGTAAAATAAGAGCACTGTTAATATAAAGCTAAATGTGGAGTTCTCATTTTCATAACAGTATACATCCTTGTCTTCAGAGGCCCATTCAACTCCAGCTTCTTTGGTATTAGTGGTTGGGGCATAGATTTGGATTATTGTGATACTGAATGGTTTGCCTTAGAAACAAACAGGAATCATTCTGTCATTTTTGATACTGCATCCAACTACTGCATTTCAGACATCCAATCCCATCACTTCAGAGCAAATAGATGGGGGTAACAATGGAAACAGTGAGAGACTTTATTTTCTTGGGCTCCAAAATCACTGCAGATGGTGACTGTAGCCATGAAATTAAAAGATGCTTGCTCCTTGGAAGAAAAGCTATGACCAACCTAGACAGCATATTAAAATGTAGAGACATTACTTTGCCGACAAAGATCCGTCTAATCAAAGCGATGGTTTTTCCAGTAGTCATGTATGGATGTGAGAGTTGATCCATAAAGAAAGCTGAGTGCTGAAGAATTGATGCTTTTGAACTGTGGCGTTGGAGAAGAATCTTGAGAGTCCCCTGGACTGCAAGGACTTCAAACCAGTCAATCCTAAAGGAAATCAGTTTTGAACGTTCATTGGAAGGACTGATGCTGAAGGTGAAGCGCCAATAATTTGGCCACCTTATGGGAAGAACTGACTCCTTGGAAAACACCCTGATACTAGTAAAGATTGAAGGTGGGAAGAGAAGGGGATGACAGAGAATGAGATGGTTGGATGGCATCCCTGAATCAATGGACATAAGTTTGACCAAATTCTGGGAGTTGGTGATGGACAGGGAAGTCTGAAGTGCTGCATTCCATGGGATCACAAAGAGTTGGACACAACTGAGCAACTGAACTGACTGATATATCCTTGTAAACCTTTTCATATATCTTTTCAGCAGTCTTTCTAGTTATAGGCATCAATAGCTCTTGGTTCCACACAGGCCATGATAGAATGATGAATATCATTCTCTCTGTCTCTCTCTCTGTTGTCTGTGTTGGGGGAGGGACTCAGTTGTGTCCAACTCTATGAAGTGTAGCCCACCAGGTTCCACTGCCAGTGGAATTTTCCAGGCAAGAATACTGGATTGGGTTGCCATTTCCTACTCCAGGGGATCTTCCCAGCTCAGAGATCAAATGCACATCTCTTGTGTCTCCTGCATTGGCAGCTGCATTCTTTACCACCTTGACACCTGGGAAACCTGTCTCTCTGTGTATCTCACTCTATTTTTTCAGTCTCTATAACACTCTGTCCCTTCTCTCTGTCCCCTTCCCACTTTCCTCTTTCTTTTCATACCCTTCTCTTTCTTCTGTCTCTTCCTTATCATCATTCTTAGTCTCCTTGAAATATTTGTTCTTTTTGTCTGTCCAGCATCCCCTCATCTTGTCAAAGAATGACTCTTTTCATGTTAAGGAGTCACCTGTCTCCCAATCTCAATGCATATTTTGCTGAGTAGTCCAGGCCACACTATCTGAATTGAATGATGATAATCATGAAACATAGTTTGGGTCAATGAAAAATGAACATCCTCCCTAGCCACAGTGATTTATTCAAGGTAGCATGTGATCTAACCCATGCTAATCAGTGTTCATTGCTGGAATGTTGTCTGAGTATCATAAAGGAGTCACTCATTTTTTAAGGTAAGCCTGGATTTTCTCCTATGCATCTTTGTCAGTGTGTGAGAGTCAGACTGAGAATCAAATCACCCAAGAGGAAAGTAAGCTGAGGGAAGGAAATAGGCTGTGCTTGATGGCATCATTAACTCCTGGAAAGTTGGGTCTAAAAGATTACAGACTACTCAGTAAACTACTCAGTTGCTTGAACTAATAAATTCCTTTAATAAATACTTTGAATAGATTTTTTAATTGCTTAAAGCTACATGTGTTCTGATTAATACACTTTTACCTTACCTCATCCACTCATTTTCCCTCCCTAGTACCCACCTTTAATTTTCCCTAATTTTTTTTCTAATACGATCTGCATGTGCTCCTCACTCCTTCTGTTATTTTTGATTCTCTGTTTCCATCACTTTCTCAGTCTTGCTCTTTCATTCTTTCTTTGCCAAAGAAATGTTTCATTTTTAGGAATCATTGGGAGTCCCAATTTCTCTAGCATCCAGGAATCACCTCTTCCTTTAATTAGTGAATTTCAATAATATGATCTTTATATTGCATTAATGCACACATGTTGCTATTTCTTGATTATTTTTCCCCAGAATGCTCTATTGTACTTCTCTAACATTTTCTATGATAATCTTATAACTATTTCTCCATTGTATTTAAGTTGTCCAGAGTCCATTTTTCCCCCCAAAGAATTAATAAAACACATACATGTTCAAGAAGCTGTCATGTTTAATAAACAACTGAACTTGAGAACATAAGCGATGCAGTAAAAAAAAATACAAAAAAGAATTTAATATAGAATATCACTACTTCTCATATCTTCTAGATGGTTCTAGATACTTTTGTTATAACCATCTTTGTCATAGACATTTTTACTGCATAGCCAATTGGCCATAAAACAATTTTGCCATAAAAGGTAAAATTAAAAAAAGAAAAGAGGAACACCAAAAAGTACATAAACATACCACACAAAGATGAATGACAAAATTTCAAGGATTTTATTGAAAAAGACCCTGATGCTGGGAGGGATTGGGGGCAGGAGGAGAAGGGGACGACAGAGGATGAGATGGCTGGATGACATCACTGACTCAATGGACATGAGTTTGAGGGAACTCTGAGAGTTGGTGATGGACAGGGAGGCCTGGTGTGCTGTGATTCATGGGGTCGCAAAGAGTCGGACAAGACTGAGTGACTGAACTGACTGATTGAAAAATACAAAATATTTTAATGCATTTAAAATTTGTGCATAGTCATGGTGAGACTATGGAAATAAAATATTTTATTTTGTGACTTGTACCTGAACATTTGTCTTCTGAATCATTCATTCATAGTATTTTATACACTTTTTTGCTTGATATATTTCCTTGTTCAGCATTGCATTTTTCTTTTTCCCAGTTTCTTTCTTTCTTCTTTTTTTTTTTTTTTACTTCATTGACGGAAGTATCAGTTTCCAAATACTAGTATGCATATTTGTAACTGTACTTTGTATTGTTTTGGGAAAACCTCTAGACTGCTTTTTTTTTCCTTGACATTTTCACAGCTGTTGACAGATGATTGAAAGTTCTATAGGAAATATGGGTTCAAACCTGTGCCATTGAGACCATCAGCCTCTTTCTACCTAATGTAACATTTTTCAAACTAAGAAACCAATTCTTGAAGCAAAAGCAAATTATCATCATTTGTTAGCTGAATAAAGCCCTCAATAATATTGCTAAATAAAAGAAATGCTAATGCATTTCAACTAATTGAAATCAAACTATCAAATAAAAAAGTGTGAACGAGTCACTTTATCTTTCATAGTAACACTGCCTTATGGCCAATTAGTTAGGCAGCAAAATATATTTGGGTAGAAATTCTTGCAGCAGAGTTATCTATGGCAAAAGTGCTTACAGTGGAAGTAACAGACATGCTACTCGCCATTCTTCCTCAAAGTGGAATCTTTCAACGTTTTTCTCTTTAATTCCTTGTTCTGAGGTCTATTTACTTCATTCTTCTACAAGCACTAGGCTTTAACTCAAAAAAAACTGGGGTATATGACTAAAAGCACTTCTTGTCGTTCAGTTCAATTCACTCTCTCAGTCATGTTCAACTCTTTGTGACCCCATGCACTGCAGCAGGCCAAGCTTCCCAGTCCATCACCAACTTTGGAGCTTGCTCAAACTCAGGTCCATTAAGTTGGTGATGCCATTCAACCATCTCATCTTCTGTCGTCCCCTTCTCCTCCCACTTTCAATCTTTCCCAGCATCAGGGTCTTTTCCAATGAGCCAGTTCTTCCCATCAGGTGGCCAAAGTACTGGAGTTTCCACTTTAGCATCATTACTCCAGGTGTTTCTTGACTTCCTACTTTTGCATTCCAGTTCCCTATAATGAAAAGGACATCTTTTTTGGGTGTTAGGTCTAAAAGGTCTTGTAGGCTTTCATAGAACTGTTCAACGCCAGCTTCCTCAGCATTACTGGTTGGGGTTTAGACTTGGATAACTGTGATATTGAATGGTTTGCCTTGGAAACAAACAGAGATCATTCTGTCGTTTTTGAGACTGCATCCAAGTATTGCATTTTGGACTCTTCTGTTGGCCATGATGGCTATTCCATTTCTTCTGAGGGATTCCTGCTCAAGTAGTAGATATAATCATCATCTGACTTAAATTCACCCATTCCAGTCCATTTTAGTTTGTTGATTCCTAGAATGTTGACATTCACGCTTGCCATCTCCTGTTTGACCACTTCCAATTTGCCTTGATTCATGGACCTGACATTCCAGGTTCCTATGCAATATTGCTTTTTACAGCATCGAACCTTGCTTCTATCACCACACACCCACAACTGGGTATTGTTTTTGCTTTGGCTCCATCCCTTCATTCTTTCTGGAGTTATTTCTTCACTGATCTCCAGTAGCATGTTGGGCACCTACTGACCTGGGGAGTTACTCTTTCCGTATCCTATCAATTTGCCTTTTCATACTGTTCATGGGGTTCTCAAGGCAAGAATACTGAAGTGGTTTGTCATTCCCTTCTCCAGTGGACCACATTCTGTCAGAACTCTCCTCAGTGACCTGCATGTCTTGGGTGGCCCCATGGGTATGGCTTAGTTTCATTGAGTTAGACAAGGCTGTGGTCCTAGTGTGATTATATTGACCAGCTTTCTGTGAGTTTGGTTACAGTGTGTCTGCCCTCTGATAATACCTACCATCTTACTTGGGTTTCTCTTACCTTGGGCGTGGAGTATCTCTTCACGGCTGCTCCGGCAAAGCACAGCTGCTGCTCCTTACCTTGGATGAGGGGTTCTCCTCACTCTCGCCCCTACTGATCTTGAATGTGGGATAGCTCCTCTAGGTCCTCCTGCAACCGCAGGGCAAAGACTGATAAAGTTTTGCCAGAAAAATGCACTGGTCATAGCAAACACCCTCTTTCAACAACACAAGAGAAGACTCTACACATGGACATCACCAGATGGTCAACATCGAAATCGGATTCATTATATTCTTTGCAGATGAAGATGGAGCAGCTCTATCCCTTATGATTATACAGTGGAAGTGAGAAATAGATTTAAAGGAATAGATCTGATAGATAGAGTGCCTGATGAGTTATGGATGGAGGTTCATGACATTGTACAGGAGACAGGGATCAAGACCATCCCCATGGAAAAGAAATGCAAAAAAGCAAAATGGCTGTCTGGGGAGGCCTTACAAATAGCTGTGAAAAGAAAAGAAGTGAAAAGCAAAGGAGAAAAGGGAAGATAGAAGCATCTGAATGCAGAGTTCCAGAGAATAGCAAGAAAAGATAAGAAAGACTTCTTCAGCAGTCAATGAAAAGAAATAGAGGAAAACAACAGAATGGGAAAGACTAGAGATCACTTCAAGAAAATTACAGATACTAAAGGAACATTTCATGCAAAGATGAGCTCGATAAAGGACGGACATGGTATGGACCTAACAGAAGCAGAATATATTAAGAAGAGGTGCAAAAATACACAGAAGTGTACAAAAATGATCTTCACGACCAAGATAGTCACGATGGTGTGATCACTCATCTAGAGCCAGACATCCTAATATGGGAAGTCAAGTGGGCCTTACAAAGCATCACTATGAACAAAGTTAGTGGAGGTGATGGAATCCCAGTTGAGCTGTTTCAAATTCTGAAAGATGATGCTGTGAAAGTGCTATACTCAATATGACAGCAAATTTGGAAAATTCAGCAGTGGCCACAGGACTGGAAAAGATCAGTTTTCATTCCAATCTCAAAGAAAGGCAATGCCAAAGAATGTTCAAACTACCGCACAATTGCACTCATCTCACATGCTAGTAAAGTAATGCTCAAAATTCTCCAAGCCAGGCCTCAGCAAAATGTGAACCGTGAACTTCCAGATGTTCAAGCTGGTTTTAGGAAAGGCAGAAAAACCAGACATCAAATTGCCAACATCCTCTGAATCATCGAAAAAGCAAGAGAGTTCCAGAAAAACATCTATTTCTGCTTTATTGACTATGCCAAAGCCTTTGACTGTGTGGATCACAATAAACTGTGGAAAATTCTGAAAGAGATGGGAATACCAGACCACCTGACCTACCTCTTGAGAAACCTATATGCAGGTCAAGAAGCAACAGTTAGAACAGGACATGGAACATCAGGCTGGTTCCAAATAGGAAAAGGGGTACGTCAAGGCTGTATATTGTCACCCTGGTTATTTATCTTATATGCAGAGTAATCATGACAAATGGGAGGCTGTAAGAATCACAAGCTGAAATCTAGATTGCCGGGAGAAATATCAGTAAACTCAGATACGCAGAAGACACCACCCTTATGGCAGAAAGTGAAGAGGAACTAAAAAGCCTCTTGATAAAAGTGAAAGAGGAGAGTGAAAAAGTTGGCTTAAAGCTCAACATTCAGAATACCAAGATCATGGCATCTGGTTCCATCTCTTCATGGGAAATAGATGGGGCAACAGTGGAAACAATGTCAGACTTTATTCTTTTGGGCTCCCAAAATCACTGCAGATGGTGATTGCAGCCATGAAATTAAACGATGCTTACTCCTTGAAGAAAAGTTATGACCAACCTAAACAGCATTTCAAAAAGCAGAGACATTACTTTGCCAATAAAGGTCCATCTAGTCAAGGCTATGATTTTTCCAGTGGTTATGTATGGATGTAAAAGTTGGACTGTGAAGAAAGCTGAGTGCCAAAGAATTGATGCTTTTGAACTGTGTTGTTGCAGAAGACTCTTGAGAGTCCCTGGGACTGCAAGGAGATCCAACTAGTCCATTCTGAAGGAGCTCAGACCTGGGATTTCTTTGGAAGGAATGATGCTAAAGCTGAAACTCCAATACTTTGGCCACCTGATGCAGAATTGATTCATTGGAAAAGACTCTGATGCTGGGAGGGATTTGGGGGCAGGAGGAGAAGGGGACAACAGAGGAGGAGCTGACTGGATGGTACCACTGACTCGATGACTGTGAGTCTGAGTGAACTCTGGGAGTTGGTGATGGACAGGGAAGCCTGGTGTGCCGCGATTCATGGGGTGGCAAAGAGTCAGACATGACTGAGCAACTGAATGGAACTGAATTAGTTTTGTTATGCTGCCTAGGTTTTCTTCCAAGGAGCAAGCATCTTTTAATTTCATGTCATCATCTAAGGTGATTTTGGAACCCCTCTAATAAAGTCTGACAGTGTTTTCATTGTTTCCCCATCTATTTGCCATGAAGTGATGGGACCAGATGCCATGATCTTCGTTTTTTGAAGGTTGAGTTTTAAGCCAGCCTCTTCACTTTCTTCTTTCACTTTAATCAAGAGGCTGTTTAGTTTCTCTTCACTTTCTGCCATAAAGGTGGTATCATCTGCATATCTGAGGTTATTGATATTTCTCCTGGCAATCTTGATTCCAGCTTGTGCTTCTTTCAGCACAATAAGGACCACTTCTTATTGTGGTCCTTCCCCAAAGAAAGAATGAGTCTACTCTTAAAATAGATGGCAGTTTCTATTCCTGTCACTACAGAAAAGAAATACAGGCAATTTTTCAAAATTATGAGACTTCAATATCACACCAGAGATTTAGATATACTGGAGAGCAGAACCTTATCACACATATACATCATTAACTTCAAGAATAACATGCATGAAATAATAAAAATATATCTACATCATCTTCACCTATCCAAAGAAATTAAGAATTTCAAGGTAAAAGTTCTCTTCAGGCAAACTTCTAAAACATATTGTCAACCAAATCATGTTATATTCCCATTATCCAAAAGACCTTGGCTCAGATTATTTGTATGCTTTCACATGTAGTTCCTGGATACCAATATCATATGCAATTTATCCTATCTTCCTCAAAGGAAAGGTGTTTTTAAACTACCAAATTATGTTTAAAGGCAGTCAGCATAACTATCAGATCTCACAGAATTAAAAGCACCTATCTCTACACTTTATGCTTCAATATCCTCTAAAAGATACATAATGGGCTTTTATCCATTCTTTTTACACACCTCTAGTTATGGTGAGCTCATCAGCTCCTTGGGGAATCTAGTTATTAGCTGTTAGAAACACTTTTTTATATGAAGCCAAAATATGTTCTTCTATATTTTCTACTTTTCATCCTTATTGTATTCTTTGGGACAGTATAACTTGAGTTTATTTTCAGAACTAGAATTAGAATGGAGTTTATATTCTAGACTAGGTTATTTGTTCTTAGAATTTACAGAAATAGTTTAGTTATTTCAACAGATATATGAGTGCCTGTGCTCTTCCAAATAATGGTAATCATGAATGTTAGTGTCTGAGATGGGGTTTGAATAAAGATCTGTTTTATCCGAAAGGCCATATAATACCATTTTTTCTCTGCTACTGTCATGATCTTAGCTCTGACAACCTTTTAGCTTGGATGGAACAATAACATTCTAAGTGGTTTCACAGTCTCTGCATATTTCCTAATTCTATACACTGTATCTACTTTCTAATTAATGGGTCTTCAAATATGCCAGCAAGTTTGGAAAACTCACCAGTGGTCAAAAGACAGGAAAAGGTTAGTTTTCATTCCAACCCCAAATAAGGACAATGCCAAAGAATGCTCAAGATGCCGCACAATCACCCTCATTTCACATGCTAACAAGGTAATGCTCAAAATCTTTCAAGCTAGGCTTCACAGCAGTATATGGCCTGAGAAATTCTAGTTGTACAAGCTGAATTGAGAAAAGGCAGAGGAACCAGAGATCAAATTGCCAACTTTTTTCTTTTTTTTTTGCATCAGACTAAGAAAGGGAGTTCCAGAAAAACATCTACCTCCACTTCATTGACTATACTAAAGCCTTTGATTACATAGTTCACACCAAACTATGGAAAATTCTTAAAAGATATGGGAGTAAAAGACCACATTACATGTCTCCTGAGAAACTTGTATATGAGTCAAGAAGCAACAGTTAGAACTTAGACATGAAACAACTGACTGGTTCAAAACTGGGAAAGGAGTACAACAAGACTGTATATTGTCACCCTGCTTATTTAACCTACACGCAGAGTAAATCATGTGAAATGCCAGGCTGGATGAATCATAAGCTGGAATCAAGACTGGTGGGAGAAATATCAGTAAACTGAGATATGCAGAAGATACCACTCTAATGGCAGAAAACAAAAAGGTTCTAAAGAGCCTCTTGATGAAGGTGAAAGAGGAGAGTGAAAAAGCTGGCTTAAAACTCAACATTCCAAACGTGAAGATCATGGCATCCAGTCCCATTACTTCATGGCAAATAGATGGGAAAAATATGGAAATGGTGAAATACTTTTTTTTTTTTCGGGGAGGGAGGCACCTTGTGTAAAGAGCCAACTGATTGGGAAAGAACTTGATGCTGGGAAAGATTGAACGCAGGAGGAGAAGGGAGTAATATGATGAGATGGTTGGATGCCATCACTGACTCAATGGACATGAGTTTGAACAAACTCTGGGAGATGGTGAAGGACAGGAAAGGCTAGCATGCTGCAGTTCATGGGGTCACAAAGAGTTAGACACAGTTGAACGACTGAACAACAATTCAAAAGTTACTTTGGCCATCCATCTAAAATGAAAACATTGACCTGACATGAATATCCCTCCACAAAATGGTCACCACCTGATTCTATTATTATCTACTATTATCTCATATGGCAAATTTATCCACTCTTCTTGTTTCAATGAATCACCCATAAACTGATGAATCCAAATCTATGGTCACATCCTAGATTTCTCTTCTGTGTGTTTTACAGCGGTATCTTATTGAAATTGAATAAGTAAAACACACGTCTTTTACTCATCATGTTAATTTATATCATATTGTCTTCTTCCTGTTTTTTCATGTTCCCTCTTCAAGAGTTTTTCCTAGATACTGAAATAATTTCCAAAATTCTTAAAATGAGAGCATGACTTTATGCCAGTAAGATGGCATAATAAGAACCCCCCAGCCCTAGTTCCGCAAGAGAATCACAGATTTGACAGTCATCTATAGATAAAAGCGCCTTTGTGGGAGCTGCGGGATCTAATTTATAAGGGTACTACACACCAGTGGAGACAGACTGAAGAAGGAAGCTTGAGAAAGCAGTCCAACACCTTAGTAGCAGGCCCACCAACTGTGGACCTAATTGCAGACACAGATGCTGCCTTATCCTCCTGCAGACCTGGCTGTAGTCCTGCTTATCCTTGGTTTTGTCACCGGCTCTGACCTTATACGGATTTAGCGGTAGGCACACTTAAACTAACCCAGTAGTAGGTTCCCAAGCCACAGTCCTGACTGAAAACTTTGAAGCAGTCCCATGATCAAGCTCCAGCTCAACTTGATCATGGTCTTGGAAATAGTAGCATCTATCCAGGATGAATTATGCCCACTGATACTCCTATTAACAAGGGCGTCAGACCTGATATCAACCATAAACCCTACTACAGACAGAGATGCAACCCTGTGACCTAGCTCCAGGCTCACTTGACTGCAATCCTGGAGGTAGTACTGGTTGTGTAAGAATCCAACAGGAGAGGGTTAATACCTGCCAAACTCATCTGTAAAGACTGGAAGAGGGGACATGCTCCTCTAAATGCACAATAACAAATGCAAGTCTACAAGAATAATGAAGAATCAGGCAAAAATGATATATCCAAGGAAAGCAATAAAGCTTCAGAAACCGACTCTAAAAAAAAAAAAAAAACAGTGATCCAAGAACTATTTGACAAAGAATTCCAAAAAAAATCTTAAAAGAGCTCAATGAGCTGCAGACAACCAAGTGCAAGCAGGAAAATGATACATGAACAAAATGAGAAATTCAGTACAGAAAGAGAAACCATTCAAGAAGAATGGTTACAAGAATCTTACTGCTAAGAATAGATATATGCAGTATATATATATATATACACACACATATATAGTATATTTACAGTATATATATTATAGATTATTATATACTATAATGGTGACATGTAAGCCACTTTTAATACTAGCATATAAATTAAAAGACAAAAGTAGCAGGATAACTGTAACTGCTGATATTTTTAAATAAAAATACAATACAAAAATAAGTAAAATCTGACATCAATTATATAAAAGGGAAGTAACATGCAAAATTTATGCACACAATTGTCATAAGTTCTTACAAACTTAAAAGGGACTTCTATAATTTTTAAATGTTGATACAAATTTTATGGTAAAGATAAAAGATATAGTGGATACACAAAAGAGACCAGAAAAGAATCAAAGAATACAACCTTAAAAATTTCATAAAACCACAAAGAAATACAAGACATAAATAAGAGATCTACAAAACAGAGAGAAAATAATTTTTAAAAAAAGATGCAAACTCCTTATCATGCTATAAATAATTACTTTGAATGTAAATACACTAAACTTCATAAACAAAAAAAAAAGAGTAGCTGAATGAATTTTAAAAATAAGACTCAAGTATATGTCACCTACAAGAGATTCACTTTAGATTTAAGGACACACAAAGGCTGAAAGTGAAGGGGTGAGGAAAGGCATTCCAAGCAAATGATAACCAAAGAGAGAGGTAGCTATATTTATATTAGAAAAATACATTTTAAGTCAAAAATTATCATACGAGACAACGGAAGTCATTGTATAATGATAAAAGTGTCAATTTGTCAGGAAAATATAACAATTATAAATATTTATGTACCCAATATCAAAGTACCTAAGTATACAAAGCAAATGGTGACAGATCTAATGGAAGAAATTGATAACAATACAATAATAGTAGGAAACGTCCATACCCCACTCTCTAAATAAATAGTTATCTAGAAAATCAAAAAGGAAGCAGTAAGCTTTAAATCAATATCACCAAATGAACCAAACAGACACATATAGAATATTCCACTAAACAGACTCTTCATTATTATTAAATCCATATGGAGCATCCTCCAGTATAGGTCAGAAAACAAGTCTTAACAAACTTACGGTGACTAAAATCATTTTAAGCATCCTTTTCTCATCACAGTGGACTGTTCAGTTCAGTTCAGTCGCTCAGTCGTGTCCGATTCTTTGTGACCCCATGAATTGCAGCACGCCAGGCTTCCCTGTCCATCACCAACTCCTGGAGTTCACTCACACTCACGTCCATCGAGTCAGTGACGCCATGTAGCCATCTCATCCTCTGTCGTCCCCTTATTCTCCTGCCCCCAATTCCTCTCAGCATCAAAGTCTTTTCCAATGAGTCAACTCTTCGCATGAGGCGGCCAAAGTACTGGAGTTTCAACTTTAACATCATTCCTTCCAAAGAACACCCAGGGCTGATCTCTTTCAGAATGAACTTGTTGGATCTCCTTGCAGTCCAAGGGACTCTCAAGAGTCTTCTCCAACACCACAGTGCAAAAGCACCAATTCTTCAGTGCTCAGCCTTCTTCACAGTCCAACTGTCACATTCATACATGACTACTGGAAAAAACATAGCCTTGACTATATGGACCTTAGTCGGCAAAGTAATGTCTCTGCTTTTGAATATGCTATCTAGGTTGCTCATAACTTTTCTTCCAAGGAGTAAGCGTCTTTTAATTTCATGGCTGAAATCACCATCTGCAGTGACTAGAACTAAATAATAGAAAGAAAATGGAAAGCTCACAAACATNGGAAAAACCATAGCCTTGACTAGATGGACCTTAGTCGGCAAAGTAATGTCTCTGCTTTTGAATATGCTATCTAGGTTGCTCATAACTTTTCTTCCAAGGAGTAAGCGTCTTTTAATTTCATGGCTGAAATCACCATCTGCAGTGACTAGAACTAAATAATAGAAAGAAAATGGAAAGCTCACAAACATATAGAAACAATGCACTATTACACAACTATTTTCTCAAGAAAAAAAAGAAAATTATTAATAAAAGAAGATATCAAGATAAACAGAAACACAATACAAAAAATATGGGGTGGATTATGATGAAAGTGAAAGAGGAGAATGAAAAAGTNCTGGAGGAAGCACAAGCTGGAATCAAGATTTCTGGGAGAAATATCAATAACCTCAGATATGCAGATGACATCACCCTTATGGCAGAAAGTGAAGAAGAACTAAAGAGCCTCTTGATGAAAATGAAAGAGGAGAGTGAAAAAGTTGGCTTTAAAGCCAACATTTTTTTGGCTCAACATTCAGAAAATGAAGATCATGGCATCTGGTCCCATCACTTCATGGCAAATAGATGGGGAAACAGTGTCAGACTTTATTTTGGGGGGCTCCAAAATCACTGCAGATGGTGACTGCAGCCATGAAATTAAAAGATGCTTACTCCTTGGAAGAAAAGTTATGACCAACCTAGATAGTATGTTGAAAAACAGAGACACTACTTTTCCAACAAAGGTCCATCTAGTCAAGGCTATGATTTTTCCAGTGGTCATGTATGGATGTGAAAGTTGGACTATGAAGAAATGTGAGTGCTGGAGAATTGATGTTTTTGAACTGTGGTGTTGGAAAAGACTCTTGAGAGTCCCTTGGACTGCAAGGAGATCCAACCAGTCCATTCTGAAGGAGATCAGCCCTGGGTGTTCTTTGGGAGGAATGATGCTGAAACTGAAACTCCAGTACTTTGGCCACCTGATGCAAAGAGTTGACTCATTGGAAAAGACCCTGATGCTGGGAGGGATTGGGGGAAGGAGCAAAAGAAGACGACAGAGGATGAGATGGCTGGATGGCATCACCAACTAGACAGACGTGAATTTGAGTGAACTCTGGGAGATGGTGATGGACAGGGAGGCCTGGCATGCTGTGATCATAGGGTTGCAAAGAGTCAGACATGACTGAGTGACTGAGCTGAACTGAACTGAAAGTAATGTTAAAAGGGAAGTTTATAGTGATCAATACCACATTGAAAAATAAAAAAATTTACATGACAAGGAACCAAAAAAAAGAACAAGTCAAACACAACTTAGCAGAAGGAAGTAAATAATAAACATACAGCAGAAATGAATCAGAGAACAGAAAAGTAATTTTTAAAATTGAAAAATATAAAAGCCATCGTTCTGAAAAGCTAAACAAAATTGAAAACCTTTAGCTGAATTAAGAGAAAAAGAAGATTCAAATAAATTCAGAAATGAAGGAGAAGACTTTACAACTGATACTACAGATTGCAATTGTTATGAACAATTATATGCCAACAATCTGGCAGCTTTGGAAAACATAAAAACCCTAGAAACATACATCTTACTAAGACTGAATCAATAAGAAGTACAAAGCCTAAACAAACTAATAACAAAAAAGAGATGGAAGAAGCAATCAGTAGAAAGTCCCCAAAGGAAAGTCCAGGACCAGATATCTTCATGGGTGAATTCTACCAAATATTTAGAGAAGAATGGATATCAATTCATTTTAAACTCTTCCAAATGATACAAGTAGAACATCAGAAACACTCCCTTTGGATTTTACCAGGGATGAGATTTTGACATCCATGGTACTTGGATCTTGTAGGAGTGGAGGCTGCATGGCCCAGGAGCTACCCCTGTCCAAGGTCAAGAGCAGCAGCCAAGAGGAGATACCCCACATCCAAGGTAAAAGAAACCCAAGTAAGACTGTAGGTACTAAGAGAGGGCATCAGAGGGTAGGCACACTGAAACCACAATCACAGACAACAAGCCAATCTGATCACACGGACCACAGCCTGGTCTAACTCAGTGACACTAAGCCATGCCACGTGGGGCCACCCAAGATGGACAAGTCATGGTGAAGGGGTCTGACAAAATGTGGGCCACTGGAGAAGGGAATGGCAAACCACTTCAGTATTCTTGCTTTGAGAACCCCATGAACAGTATAAAAAGGCAAAAAGATAGGACACTGACTGATGAACTCTCCAGGTTGGTAGGTGCCTAAATAAGCTACTGGAGATCAGTGGAGAAATAACTCCAGAAAGAATGAAAGCATGGAACCAAAGCAAAACCAATACCTAGTCGTGGATGTGATTGGTGACAGAAGCGAGGTCCGATGCTGTAAAGAGCAATATTGCATAGGAACCTGGAATGTCAGGTCTGAAAATCAAGGCAAATTGGAAGTGGTCAAACAAGAGATGGCAAGAGTGAACCTCGACATTCTAGGAATCAACGAATTAAAATGGACTAGAACAGGTGAATTTAACTCAGATGACTATTATGTCTACTGCTGTGGGCAGGAATCCCTTAGAAGAAATGGAGTAGCCATCATGGTCAACAAAAGAGTCTGAAATGCAGTATTTCGATGCCATAAAACAACAGAATGATCTTTGTTCATTTCCAAGGCAAGCCATTCAATACCACAGTAATCCAAGTTTATGGACAAATAACGACAAAGAATGCTGAAGAAGCTGAAATTGAATGGTTCTATGAAGACTTACAATACCTTCTAAACTAACACCCCTCAAAAGATGTCTTTTTCATTATAGGGGACTGGAATGCAAAAGGAGGACGTCAAGAAAAACCTGGAGTAACAGGCAAACTTGGCCTTGGAGTACAGAATGAAGCAGGGCAAAAGTTAATAGAGTTCTGCCAAGAGAACCCATTAGTCATAGCAAACACCCTCTTCCAACAACACAAGAAAAGACTCTACACATGGACATCACCAGATGGTCAACACAGAAATCAGATTGATTGTATTCTTTGCAGCCAAAGATGGAGAAGCTCCATACAGTCAGCAAAAACAAGACTAGAAGCTGACTGTGGCTCAGATCATGAGCTGCTTATTACCAAATTAAGACTAAAATTGAAGAAAGTGGGGAAAATCACCAGAACATTCGGTATGATCTAAATCAAATCCCTTATGATTATACAGTAAAAGTGAGAAATAGATTTAAGGAACTAGATCTGATAGACAGAGTTCCTGATGAACTATAGACGGAGGTTCATGACTTTGTACAGGAAGCAGAGATCAAGACCATCCCCAAGAAAAAGTAGTCCAAAAAGGCAAAATGGTTTTCTGAAGAGGCCTTACAAATAGCTGTGAAGAGAGGCAAGTGGCAAAGGAGAAAAGAAAAGAAATACCCATTTGAATGCAGAGTTCCAAAAAATAGCAAGGAGAGATAAGAAAGCCTTCCTCAGTGATCAATGCAAAGAAATTGAAGAAAACAATAGAATCAATTCAGTTGCTCAGGCGTGTCTGACTCTTTGAGACCCCAGGAACTGCAGCACGCCAGGCCTCCGTGTCCATCACCAATTCCCGGAGTTCACTCACATTCACCTCCGAGTCCGTGATGCCATCCAGCCATCTCATCCTCAGTCGTCCCCTTCTCCTCCTGCCTCCAATCCCTCCCAGTATCAGAGTCTTTTCCAATGAGTCAACTCTTCGCATGAGGTGGCCAAAGTACTGGGGCTTCAGCTTTAGCAGCATTTCTTCCAAAGAAATCCCAGGACTGATCTCCTTCAGGATGGACTGGTTGGATCTCCTTGCAGTCCAAGGACTCTCAAGAGTCTTCTCCAGCACCACAGTTCTAAAGCATCAATTCTTCGGCGCTCAGCCTTCTTCATAGTTCAACTCTCACATCCATACATGACTACTGGAAAAACCATAGCCTTGAATAGACAGAACTTAGTCAGCAAAGTAATGTTTCTGCTTTTGAATATGCTATCTAGGTTGGTAATAACTTTTCTTCCAAGGAGCAACCGTCTTTTGATTTCATGACTGTAGTCACCATCTGCAATGATTTTGAAGCCCAGAAAAATAAAGTCTGACACTGTTTCCACTATTTCCNACCACAGTTCTAAAGCATCAATTCTTCGGCGCTCAGCCTTCTTCATAGTTCAACTCTCACATCCATACATGACTACTGGAAAAACCATAGCCTTGAATAGACAGAACTTAGTCAGCAAAGTAATGTTTCTGCTTTTGAATATGCTATCTAGGTTGGTAATAACTTTTCTTCCAAGGAGCAACCGTCTTTTGATTTCATGACTGTAGTCACCATCTGCAATGATTTTGAAGCCCAGAAAAATAAAGTCTGACACTGTTTCCACTATTTCCCAGTCTATTTCTCATGAAGTGATGGGACCGGATGCCATGATCTTCGTTTTCTGAATGTTGAGCTTTAAGCC
>SJYA01001235.1:0-82049 GCA_006410615.1 Neotragus moschatus
ACTCAATGGACATGAGTTTGGGTGAACTCCGGGAGTCGGTGATGGACAGGACGGCCTGGCGTGCTCCCGTTCACGGGGTTTCAAAGTGTTGGACACGACTTGAGTGACTGAACTGCACTGAACTGGATGTGTCAGGCACTACTTCAAGTAGTTTGTATATCTTAACTAATTAGAAACCTCACAATAACCCTATGAGGTAATACATTTATTAATTCTATTTCTGGATGAAGAAATAAGCACAAAGAAGTGGCCAGTCACTCTGTCTTAAGTAGGAGAGTTGGCTCTGGAGTCAAGCAGTTTGTGTTCACAGACTGTACTTCTGAGCACTACACCAGACCATCTCATTCATATATTCCCCACATATTAAGTCTTATTGGTGGCTATCTAGTGGGGCTTCCCTGGTGATTCAAATGGTAAAGAATCTGCCTGCAATGCAAAAGACTTGAGTTCGATCCCTGCGTCGGGAAGATCCTCTGGGGAATAGAATGGCTACCCACTTCAGTATTCTTGCCTGGAGAGTGAAAGTGAAAGTGAAGTCACTCAGTCATGTCTGACTCTTTGCAATCCCATGGACTGTAGCCTACCAGACTCCTCCATCCATGGGATTTTCCAGGCAAGAGTACTGGAGTGGGTTGCCATTTCCGAGTACCACCTGGTACTCGGTGGTACTGAATAGACTGAATAGACTGAAATAGACTGAAAGTACAAACACCAGTTAGGAGATGATGGAGTAAACCAGGTCAAGAAAATGAAATTAAAAAGAAGGACTGATCTATAGCAGTGGGGTGTGAGGATGGAGAGATGGGGACAGATTTCAGAGATATTAAGTAGATGAAGCCAGTAGAACCTGATAACTTATTGGATGTTGGTGACAGAGGGAGAAGAGTCAGATTTCTTGCCTGGTAACTAGGTCTTCACTATNAAGAAGGACTGATCTATAGCAGTGGGGTGTGAGGATGGAGAGATGGGGACAGATTTCAGAGATATTAAGTAGATGAAGCCAGTAGAACCTGATAACTTATTGGATGTTGGTGACAGAGGGAGAAGAGTCAGATTTCTTGCCTGGTAACTAGGTCTTCACTATGTTTTCTGAGCTAAGAAATATCTTAAGTTTGAGTGAATTTGAAATGCCTGTGGGGCATTCACATGACAAAGTTCAGTAGGCAGTTTTATATATACATTTGAAATTCAGAAGAGAAATCTGAGCTGGAGACAGAAATCCAGGGGTTATCAGTTAGCAAAATTACCAGGAAAACTAGAGAGAAAGAAAGAGGGTCAAGGCTGGAATCCTGGGGATTATCCACATTTGAGAGTCGATCTAAGGAAGAGAAACCTAAAAAAGCAATCAAGGAGGAAAAAAATTAGAATAATGGGGGAAAGAAACAAGACAGACTGGTGTCCGAGAAAATAGGAAAGGAGGTAGTTTTGATAAAGAGAACATTGTCAATAATGTAAAATCTATGGAAACATTATATTAAATAGGACAAAAAGTATGCAGTAGGATTAACTCTAGAGCTTACCTGGTGACCTTGATTTCTATGAGTACAGGAGACAGAAGCCAGAATTGAGCGACTTTAAATGACAGTTAAGCTAAAAGATATGGCAACCTCTGGGGAATTTTCAAAAGGCTCAGATAGAAAGGAATCAGAGATATAATGATAGTTAAAGGGCACATACGTTTCAAAGAGGAGGCTGCTTCAATGCCAGAAAGAAGAATCAGTGAAAAGGAAGTTGCTGAAGATAAAAAAGAGGCAAAGCTTTTGGGGGTTTCTGGATTATTTTCACAAACTTACCCAAGTAATCTGAAGACTTACCAATAACCTTGATATGGAAGGTGCAGCTGGCTTGGTTGCTGGATGGGTCAGTTGCTGTGTATGTGACAGCAACATCTCCAATTGGGAAAAGATAAGGTGGGGTAAAGGCTGGATGAACGTGGATTGATACCTTTGGGAAAGAAAGTTCCAAATATTTGGAAAGTTAAAGTTAACATTAATAGTAATTTTATTACTTTTTGTTTTATAATATTAGCAAAGTGAAGTTAAAAATGACACAATATTTTACATATAGTAAAAAGGAAAAAAAAGATCAGGCATAGCCTTTGGTGTATTCCTTTCCAGGCTATTCTACCTAGGCAGTTTATAGGGTTCGGATAGATATGAAATGTTGTTCCTTACTTATTAAACATAATATCTTAGAACATTTTTTATGCTCTTACATAGTTTTCAGAACTTACGACTATTAAATATCTTTATAACTTAGGAAGTAAGTACACGGTGCTTTTTTTTAAAAGAAAAATCTATTCAAGGACATTTAAATTGGTCCCAAACTTGACTGCTATAAGCAGCACTGGGAGAAATGATTTTTGCACAGACATTAAAAAAATATTTTTATTATGTCCTTCTGTTTTTTNTAAAAGAAAAATCTATTCAAGGACATTTAAATTGGTCCCAAACTTGACTGCTATAAGCAGCACTGGGAGAAATGATTTTTGCACAGACATTAAAAAAATATTTTTATTATGTCCTTCTGTTTTTTCCAGGAATAAATTAACCTCAAATTCATTAAAATTTTACTCATAGATAATACAAAATTTACTTCCCAGATTATGGTAAAAATTTGCCTCGCCACTGTTAGTATTTGATAGGACCAGTATCAAAATTCCCATTTAGAGTGCTCTGATCTATGTTAAATATCATTACTTTTTGATAAATCAAAAATATGGCATCAGGCCATCGCTTTAATTTCCAACTTCTTACTGTCTTATGGTAAGAATAAATTCTCACACGACAGCATGAGATAGATGTACCCTTCNTCGCCACTGTTAGTATTTGATAGGACCAGTATCAAAATTCCCATTTAGAGTGCTCTGATCTATGTTAAATATCATTACTTTTTGATAAATCAAAAATATGGCATCAGGCCATCGCTTTAATTTCCAACTTCTTACTGTCTTATGGTAAGAATAAATTCTCACACGACAGCATGAGATAGATGTACCCTTCTCTTTTGAATCATATGCTTGCAGTCTTAGTCCATTTGAAAATTATGTGATAAAGATAAATTTACATTAATACGTAATAAACATTCTAACATTTGAGAAATTCAAAGCATTTTTCTCTAGTTTGCTGTTTACCTTTTGAGAAATATTTTTTTTAAATACAATTTTTTAAAAAATTATATTTTTAAAAAATATTTCAACACACACATTTAGTCTAAATTCTCATGGATGCTAAAGTTTGGCCCTGCACTCTTCTTAGTGTTGATGACAATGACCATGTTGACGCTGATCATGTATATTTTCATAGGCCTCTTAATGGGAAGTGGGAAACACACAGGAGGCAGCACGCAATGCACACGTCACCTACAGAACAGAAAGTCCCAGAAGTCTAGGAATCACATTTAAATCAGGCCTAGAAGCTGTGCTTGGTTACCTAAAGATAAATACCATATGATCTCTCTTTCAAGTGGAGGGGAAAAAAAAGAACCGCACACACAGAGAACAGTATGGTGGTTGCCAGAAGACGGGTATAGGGGCAGTCAAAATGAGAGGAAGTGGACAAAAGGGACAAACTTCCACTTATAAAATAAGTTCTGCAGATGTAATACAGATACAGAGTGATAGCTATATTAAATGGTACACTAGAAAAAGTCATCTCTATTGTTAAGTAAATTCAACACAATTATCAGAACGTATTGTGTTGCTTCTTGTGCCCTTGAATGGCACTACTTACATACATGTTTACATACAGGTGTGAAAACTCTACACACCTGTATGTAAAGAGCATGTTCATGTATGTGAATACTAAAAGTACAGACTGAAGAAGGTGTTAAATTCCTAATTCCTTTTCTAATATCTGATGAATAATTATCTCAAGCTCTTGTATGCAAATACTAAAATACTGTGTTTTGAATAATGCTGGTTTTTGAAAGCGGAGTAAAAAACACTTATCTTCTCTAGACTATCATTTCAGGACCATATTTTAAAAAAGATATGTTTATAACTAGGAACTAAGATTGATTTCCCCATCTTCCTTTTTCTTAAAAGATCTTCAGAGCATAGGAAAGGGCCAAGAATTTTTAGCCAAGTAATTTTAGAGGATACATAACACAAAAAAATCCACGGAATGAAAAGTTTCTGTTTTTAGAGATTTTCATCTGAGATTCCTAATGAATAACTCAAGGCTGATTATTGTTATCAGATGGGACATTTGCATTGACGAGTAGAGTACAGCTAGAGACAGTACAATCATTAGAGTATTGGCAAGTTTTCAATAGCACACATATTTTTAGTGTATTTAGAGTCCATTTGAAAAAGGATACAAATATTTGCTCAAACCTTACCTTTTCCCCAGAGTTGTCTTTAGCTGTTGGGATCTGCCAAGTGATATTAGCAGAGTCTTGCTGTTCCTGAGTCTCAGCCTCTATGTCTGCAGGACAGTTGATCTGAGGAGCTTCCACGTCTAATTCAGAAAATTCACATAGCAGTTAACATACTGATGCAGTGATATAATTCTAAGTCATTTAAGAGACTAGGGCATGCATGCTCAGTAGCCAAGTCGTTTGACTCTTTTGTGACTACATGGACTGTAGCCTGGCAGGCTTCTCTCCGTGGGATTTCCCAGGCATGAATAATGGAGTGGATTGACGTTTCCTTCTCTAGGAGATCTTTCTTACCCAGGGATCGACTCACGTTTCCTGCATTGACAGGCAGGTTCTTTATCATCTGAGCCATCAAGGAAGGCCATGAGAGACAGGTAAGAAATATTTTTAATTCTAATCTAATCATAGAGGATTTCTAATGTACTTCAGCATGGCTTCTGAAGTTCTTCCTCAACTGGTACCTGCTTCTCTCAGGCTCATCACTTACAGATCCCCAATCAGAACTCAGTCTCCACATCAGATGTCCCGCAAGAGCACCATGATCCTTCTTATACCTGGGCCTTTGTTCATACTCTTTTATTTGTCTGAATCAATGCTCTCTTCTTCCTTGAGGCAGGTAACCTCTACCTGTCCTGTAATTCTCAGCTTAGACAGAAGCTCCTCAGGAAGCTTTTCTGACCCACTGGTCCATTTTAGGTGGTCACTGCACAACTTCTGATTGCCCTCTGTCCTTGCTAGCCATAATGCACCTTGCCATTTTTAAACTGAATTTCCTCCCCTCAAATAACTGAAGTTCTTTGAATGCCATGATGTCTTATTTCATTGTATTATATAGTACCTGGAATATAATATGAACTTGATAAATACTTTTGGAATGAAATAAACAGAAAAAAAAGATGAATGCTAAATGTGGTAGGAAGGGACTGCACTTGAAAACACACTGTCAAGTAGAATTAATTAGTATGCTAAAATGTACTGTCAAAGCAAACAACAAATTAAAGCCAAAGATATTTTTTGCAGTGTGACACTTTGCAGTACAGAAACTGCATTAGATGTGGTAACATTCCACATAGCTGCAACAGTCACTGTAGAGCTAAAGTTCTTATTATATAATAAATCCTCTTCAGTTATATTACATTAAGTCTTCTGCAACTTGCAGCTGAATATATCCGGATTAATCTGTGTCTCACTTTCTTGTTTCTTAAAAGCTTTATTGAATTTATATTTTCCCTTTCTCAGAGGAGCTGCTATGTAGACAACTTCCCCTCACAACGGTGCATGAGCATATCGACTCTTAAAATCTAAAGAAGCATTTCATTTTCCTTTGAANGTTATTATATAATAAATCCTCTTCAGTTATATTACATTAAGTCTTCTGCAACTTGCAGCTGAATATATCCAGATTAATCTGTGTCTCACTTTCTTGTTTCTTAAAAGCTTTATTCAATTTATATTTTCCCTTTCTCAGAGGAGCTACTATGTAGACAACTTCCCCTCACAACGGTGCATGAGCATATCGGCTCTTAAAATCTAAAGAAGCATTTCATTTTCCTTTGGACTTGAATCATAGCGTGAGTGAACTTGGAATTTCAGGTTTATACGCACTCTCTCCCTCTGTATTCTTAGCACACTGCTACATTTCCCTCTGGCATTTACAGGTGCAAAGGAAAAGTGTAGTGTGAGTCTGAATCTTGTTTCCTTTGTGAAGTTCCTCTTTTCTCTCTGGAAACTTCAGATTTTTCTCCTTACCTCTGGCCCTGCTGGTGGCTCAGACAGTAAAGTGTCTGCCTGCAACGCAGGAGACACGGGTTCGATTGCTGGGTCAGGAAGATCCCCTGGAGAAGGAAATGGCAACCCACTCCAGTACTCTTGCCTGGAAAATTCCATGGATGGAGAAGCCTGGTAGGCTATACAGTCCATGGGGGTCACAAAAAGTCGGACATGACTGAGCGACTTCACTTTCACACTGGATCTTAAAATTTTCACAAAGTAGTGAAAGTATGCCTGCCCAACACTCAGAGGCTTCTCGACTCACATTATTCAATGTTTATGTGCATACGGATCAACAAACTCTTTTCCTCTGATAACGGTACTTTTCATTCTTTATTGAGATACAGTTGATCTACAATGTTGAGCTAGCTTCGGGTACACCGCAAAGCGATTTAGTGATACATACATACATTCTTTTTCAGATTCTTTTCTATTACAGGTTATTATAAGATATTGGATGTAGTTCTCTGAGTAGGACCGTACTGTTGGGGGTAGGGGAGGGACAAATTAGAAGCTTGAGATTAACAGATATAACTACTTTATATAAAATAGATAACCAACAAGGTCAGAGGTTATTTTCGATCTAAAGGTTCAAGCCTTTCTGTAGCTCAGGGAAACTTTCTTCTAGTGGTAGGAAAATTCTTCCCCTCCATTCCTTTTCCTCTCTGTGCTTCTGGAGCTGCTTATTAAAGGGCACTGGTGTTTCTTAATTTCTCCTGGATATCTCTCTTAACTTCTATCTTTTGAACTTGATCCACTGGGATACTCAAGTTCCTTGTTTAGCAGTTCTCCCTTCTGAACGAATTCTCAATTTGCTTCTTCAAATCACTAATACTGTTTGCAACAACCTCCACTCTGCTGTTTTGTCCTTCTCTTAGAGAGATTTATATTTTTACTTCTAAGAACGTTTTCTTGCTCTCCATACCTCCTTTTTCACAGCAGTCTGCTCTTGCTGTAAGGAAGCTGGCAATGTTCTCTTGTGAATGTACTGAGATGCAGGTTTTAAAGTGCTGATGACTTGCTTTCTTCAAAAAAAATTAATTTAATCTCACTTGCTTAATAGGAGTTAAAAATTCTTCAAAGATTTTCAATTCCCATTGGAAAACTTACCTGACTTCTGGCCCTAATATCATCCCTAGTTTTCTATTTTTTTCTACCATTGCCTGGCATGTGGTACTGGATTTTTGTAAATTCACCATCCCAAAGCCAAAATCTTCATAGCATGTATCGGGATGACATGTACCCTTTTACCACAGGTATGCAGCAAAAGTTGCAAAGAAGGATAGTCCGACACTGCACTAACACGTCATTATATAGAATTTGGTTTTCAGCTTGAACCACATGGGGACCTACCTTTACAAGCAGCTGTCTGAACTTTGGCACTCCATTTTCCAGAGGTGGTACACCTCACTTCTTCTCTGCTCCCCGATAAAATGAACCCTTGGCGGCAACTTAGCTGACAGATCGTCCCAGGTTTGGCTGGATGCCTGCCACAGTTGGGAGGTGACACGGTAACCCCTTTGGGCTTCTGAAAGGTGGCACAGTAGCGTTCTATTGCAGGAGAGCAAGAAATTATTATTTGCGTTCTCACAAATTACAAAACGCCACAGAGTCACTTTACTCAAGAAAAATACAATCAGTCTGCATGCAGACGTCTGCATACGACACGGAACAAACATTGTATTGTTAATTATGCTCAGCCAGGTAGTGCTAGTCGTGAAGAACCTGCCTGCCAATGCAGGTAGATGTGACACGTTCGATCCCTGGATCGGGAAGATCCCCTGGAGAAGGGAATAGTCACCCACAGGGGACCCTGGCCTCAGTGGAGCCCATGGAGTTACAAAGAGTCAGACATGACTGAAGCGATTAAGCGCACACGCACATCTCTTTAGTTACCTCATGTTTTCTACCGGTGTATCAAATCTTTAAAAGATTTCTAACTAGTATTTAAATCAATGCTGGCTGTGACTTTAATCATTTGCCTAGAGAATCTTCAGTTTGCAGAATATTATGTTATGGCTCTGAAGTGTAAAATAGTGAATTAGATGCTATCTTTCATGGGATAAGTGACGATTCAACAATCAGTTTCCATTTTTATGAGTTTATGCTGGCATCTTTAAGCAAGCAGATTTTGAGAAAAGGCTTTATACCCTCCCTAGAACCACTGTGTTATATTAGGGCCCAGACTCTTAATGATGGTATTTTCAGCACTGATGAAGAACAGCAGGTGAATCAGGAAGAATGGAGAGAGAATGGAAAATCAGACGAGGACTTAAGACGTGTGCGTATATGCACAGGAACCCACATACACACTTGTTTACTGTAGCAGTGCAGTAGTGAGTCTCCTGGTACCAGCATCTTTAGTCTGTATTTCCCATGAGACACTCCAGGAGTTGGTGATGGACAGGGAGGCCTGGTGGACTGCGATTCATGGGGTTGCAAAGAGTCGGACACGACTGAGCGACTGAACTGAACTGAGTCACTAAGTTTATCTTGTGTTTACTATGTGCCAGGCATTATTCTAAGCGCTTTACATGGATAGACTCATTTAATCCTATGCAGGAATGACTAGTGCTATTATTTTCACTTACAAACAAGAGCACTGGTTGCTGCTGCTGCTAAGTCGCTTCAGTCGTGTCCGACTCTGTGCGACCCCATAGACGGCAGCCCACCAGGCTCCCGCATCCCTGGGATTCTCCAGGCAAGAACACTGGAGTGGGTTGCCACTGCCTTCTCCAATGCATGAAAGTGAAGTTGCTCAGTTGTGTCTGACTCTGTGCGACGCCATAGACAGCAGCCTACCAGGCTCCCCTGTCCATGGGATTTTCCAGACAAGAGTAAGTGGGGTGCCACTGCCTTCTCCAAAGAGCACTGGGGCATAACAGTAATTCTCATAGTTAACTTTCCTAAAGCTACCAACAGGTAAATGGCAGAATCTGTGTGCCCCCCCTCAAATATTCTACAATCATGCCTTCTCCCTGAAATGACTGCTTTCAAACCTCTCTGTCAACAGAAGTAATTTTTTCCTGAGAATTGCTGTTTCTTTATTTTTTCACAGAGAAGCCTGGTGTGCTATGGTCCATGGGGTCCCACACGACTTAGTGACTGAACAAAAAATAACAAATGTCCCAGATGACAGTCCAGATTTCCTGTTCTGCTTTGATCAAGAGGACTGTCAGAGCCAAATTTGTGGTTCAAATATAAACAACATATGGGACTTTAAATCCTTTATTTCAGAACAGTTGTTTATAAATTAAGAAAATCACCCTTTTAGCTCTCATATCAAGATTTTATTCCCTGCTAATATTCTTATTGTTTATGGCATTTTGAATTTTTATATTGTTGTTGTTCCGTTGCTAAGTCGTGTCTGTCTCTTTGTGACCCCATGGCTGGAGCCCACCAGGCTCCTCTGTCCAAGGGATGTCCCAGGCAAGAATACTGTAGTGGGCTATTTCCTTCTCCAGGGGATCTTCCTGGAGACCCAGGGATTGAACCATGTCTCCTGCACTGGCAATTTAATCTAATGTAATGGAGAATCTTTTCCCATTGCTTTTATGTTTAATAAATTCTGAAATGGATTAATATTTACATATATTAACCATACTCTCTTCTAGCTTTTAATGGTTTTATTTTTAATTTATATTTTAAAACTACAAAATATTTACATCAGTGTCTGGTGTGTATTAAAAACATATGAACACTTCATTTTGATTCATTTTGCTTTTTCCCAAGGAGTGAGCCAATTTTCCTATATTATCAGTTGAATAAATCTTATCTTCTCAACTGAGCTATGATGCTTCCTTAATAATATATGAAACTCATACATTTTGGAATCTATTAAGTCCCACTGATCTGATGGCAGTTCTTACATACTCTTCATTTTTGCAATTTAGTATGTATGTTAAAACCCAACAGAACTACTTCCTTTTTACTATTCTTTATTACACTTCCCTTTCAGTCTTATTTTAGTGAGTTTCGCCTGCACATTCTTCCAGATGAATCCTGGAATCACTCCCTAGTTCCAAGAAGGGGAAAAAAGAAAATCTCTTTTGGGCTGTTGAATAGGTTGCATTTTACCTATACATGTATTTGGAAAGAACTCTGACTTTTGACAAAATTTTATAAATATATTAAACTGTTCTTTTTATCTCAGTACTATTTTGTAGTTTGTGTAATACAGGTTCCATATATTTTTGTTTGAGGTTATTCTTATATATTTTATATAGATCTCTGACTGTGGTTTTTCACTACATATTCTATTTATCATTTATACAGAGAGGTTATTTGGTATTCTTAAGACTTTAATGAACTCTCAGTCTTTTAATAGTCTCATTTTATTTTAGAGGTAGACACATAGTTTACAAACGATGATTTTGAATCCTCTAAGCTCTAACCTTATGATTTATTACAAGAGCGAAATCTTAGACAATCTTACTAAATAACATGGATGATTCTAACATCCTTTTCGTTTTCCAGATTTAATAAGACTGTCCACATTTTTTAAATAGATACAGATGTAAGATGAACTTTATGTCAGCTATCAATGAGTTTCTAAGAATTTTACCAAAAACGTGTTTTAAAGGATAATGAATACATTTTTATCTTATATTGAGCAACCATATGAATTTTTCCTATTTGTTATAAAGTAATTTATTATGTTAACAGAATATCTAATTTTAAACCCTTCTTGCATTCCTAGGATAAATCTTTACACATCCTGGCAGAACAATCTTTTGAGTATGGATTACTAGTATATTTGCTGTCATAGTTTTATTTTTCCCTCTTGGTAAAAGTTGTCAGATTGGCAACAGAATAATAATAGGTGGATAGTATGAACTGATTAATTTTCCACTATTTGGGCCAAATTAGATGGTATGAGAATTGTCTCATTTTAAAAGTTTGAAAGAGGTTCACATTTTCCTCAGTCGTTTTCAAATGCTTGGAAAGACTAAGGGCGAGAGGAGGAGGAGTGACAGATAGCATCACTGACTTAATGGAAAAGAATCTGAGCAAACTCTGAGAGCTCACGAAGGGCATGGAAGCCTGGCTTGCTGCAGTCCATGGTGTGGGACACGACTTATCATCACCTAAACAGCAAGAGCAACAACTAAGTAAACTCTGACATTTCCATTACTTTGTAAAGCACTCATAGGTAAGTATTTATTTGCTTTTCTACTTTTTTCCTTGGTTCATTTAATAGTTTTCATTTTCTTAGAAAATCATGCATCATAAATGGGATTTCATTACTTTAAACACCTCAAACCTCTACATAGTCCCTACATAGTCCCATACATAGTCCCTTGGTATAGCTTTTTAGAAAAATTCTTTTGCACTTTTCTTTCTTCTTTCTACAATCTATCACTTTATTCAAAGATTTTCCTTTCATCCACTCCGCTGCATCCCATCTCCTTCTGTGATTCGTCTTCCTTTACACTATTACGTGCTTCTTTTAACTTCTCTTACAATCACTCTTTTCCTGGTATTTAATGTTTAGCTATTTTTACTCTTCCTCTTTAACAAAAATATTTATATCTGTGAAATTACATCAGTGTATAATTTAACTTAGGTCTCATAACTATAGTTTCAGAATTTTCTCAATTTTGTTATTTTTTTTTATTGTATTTTTAAAATGTCTCCTTTGTCCATTTAATTCATTTCTTTATCCCTCTTTGGAGTCTTCATATCGTTGTGTTTTGGTCTAGTTCCATATGTCAGAAAATATTAAGGACCTTGACTTTTTTATATGTGTTTCAAATAACTTTCTTGTTTGCATTTTAAATATAGAGAATTTATGTCTGAAGTACTGAAATGTAAAGCTTTATATACTCAGATCTATTGTTCTTTTCTTTTTAGGAAGTTATGCTCTGTTAAAATCCCTAGTTTGCCCATTTTCCTACACTTCACTCCTTAACCCACCTCATTTAATTAAGAAAATTAATGAAACTTTATTTTTTAAATGAAGCAAGAGTCCAAACTAATTTTTAGATAAGCTTTTCCCCTACTGATACCTAAAATTTTCCTTATTGAATACTGTATTTTTCTACAAACTAATGTTCGTTTCTGAGGCATGTTTGCTTCCATTGTTCTGTGCATCCTTGTACCATAAATCTACCATATTAATTAGCGTGTGTTCATATTTGTCTTACTATGGTAAGAATAAGATTCCTCTCATTGTACTTCATGTTCAGGATTTTCTTATTTTGCAACTGTCTACTCAACACTCTTTTTTAAAATTAATTATTTTATTCATTCTTTGCTGCATCAGGTCTTAGGGCATGAGGGATCTTTCGTTGCAGTGCACAGGCTTCTTTCTAGTTGTGGCTTGTGGACCCCAGAGTGTGTCACAACTATTGACCGCACGCTCTGTTGCCCTGAAGCATGTGGGATCTTACTTCCCAGACAAGGGTTGAACCTGAGTCCCCTGCATTGGAAGGCAGATTCTTAACCACTGGATGACCAGGGAAATCCCTAATACACTTTCTATTCATGTCCATCAATGTTTAAGTGGAAATTTTCATAGTAATTATGGCTGTCAGAATTTGGGGGCTACAGTGAGTTGTTCCCCAATAAATTGTATTAAATAAGGATGGTTATACTTCAAATCGAATTCCACTTTAAATCATTACAGAGATGGGTACAAAAATTTTAAAGAGAATTCTTAAAGCTTGCTACTGCTACTGCTAAGTCACTTCAGTTGTATCCGACTCTGTGCGACCCCATAGACGGCAGCCAACCAGGCTCCCCCATCCCTGGGATTCTCCAGGCAAGAACAGTGGAGTGGGTTGCCATTTCCTTCTCCAATGCATGAAAGTGAAAAGTCAAAGTGAAGTCGCTCAGTCCTGTCCGACCCTCAGCGACTCCCTGGACTGCAGCCTTCCAGGCTCCTCCGTCCATGGGATTTTAGCATTTTAAAAATTTAAGTTAAACTTAAGAATTAAAGTTTTAAAGAAAAACTCCAGAGCAACCTTATTAAATATATTACCACTTTTAATACAAGACTGGGTCCCTTACAAGAAAAGCTGCTTGCTCAGCTATGGAACCATAGATGATTCCTCGGAGTAAACAATATTTAGATATAAATTCTAATCCAGAGAGACAACTTTCCAACAAAAGGGATTTATTAAGATTTAATGTTCCATTGCTAAATCATCCTTTTTATGGTGGACAGATCCATCATTTAATTCTGTGAAATATCTGGAGAAGCTAACTCCCTTTGTTTTAGTTTTATGCCAACTAAGTCTAAGGTTATCAATAACCTCAGGTATGCAGATGACACCACCCTTATGGCAGAAAGCGAAGAACTAAAGAACCTGTTGTGAGAGTGAAAGAGGAGAGTGAAAAAGTTGGCTTAAAACTCAACATTCAGAAAACTAAGATCATGGCATCTGGTCCTATCACTTCATGGCAAATAGAAGGGGAAACAGTGGAAATAGTGACAGACTATTTCTTTGGGCTTCAAAGTCACTGTAGATGGTGACTGCAGCCATGAAATTAAAAGATGCTTGCTCCTTGGGTGAAAAGTTTTGACCAACCTAGACAGCATACTAAAAAGCAGAGACATTACTTTGCCAACAAAGGTCCGTCTAGTCAAGGCTATGGTTTTTCCAGTATTCATGTATGGATGTGACAGTTGGACTATAAAGAAAGCTGAGAGCCGAAGAATAGATGCTTTTGAACTGTGGTGTTGAAGACTGAGAGTCCCTTGACTGCAAGGAGATGTAACCAGTCCATCCTAAAGGCAAACAGTCCTGAATATTATTCATTGGAAGGACTGCTGTTGAAGCTGAAACTCCAATACACTGGGCACATGATGCAAAGAACTGACTCACTGGAAAAGACCCTGATGCTGAGAAAGATTGAGGGCAGGAGAAGAAGGGGACGACAGAGGATGAGATGGTTGGACGGCATCACCAACTCAATGGACATGAGTTTGAGTAAACTGCAGGAGTTGGTGATGGACTGGGAAGCCTGGCATGCTGCTATCCATGGGGTTGTAAAGAGTCAGACATGACTGACTGACTGAACTGAACTACAACTAGGTCTGTCTACAGTTTAGGGATCCTTGTAGCTTCTGCCTCTGGAAAATACAATGCCTGTCAGGCCTACAGTCTTTTAGTAAGCCATAACAGCTATCTCATTGCTAATAAACTTTACTTATTATTTTAAATATTTTATACCCCCTATAAGCTTTCTGAGCCTGCACAGTGAGGGTCAATGCTATGACTATTTTTGAATCTCTCAGTAAAGCCCAACATCCTTCCTGGAGACCCTCGCTTAGCCTTGGATCCTACTAGATCATACTAGAATAAACCTAGAAACCAATTTAAAAAGTCTTCCCATCTAGGATCCTGGCATACTGCAACTTATTCCCTACATATAGTTCTCCTTTCTATTTTGGAAGTTGGTTATTTAATGAAATAGCTATTGGTGCTCCCCGGTTTACTGTATCTGACACCTTTTAAGGGTTCACTCAATGGTGGCTGTCATCATTTCATAATGATCATGTTGTTGATCATAACGATCACGATCATTGTTGTTACCATTGCTGAAGTGTCTACGGAGTATAAGCAGCAGCAAACTGGAAAAGCTGCATTCATTTTGGAGCCAACTATAGGAGTGAGATGTCATGACTCTTAGTGAAGAACAATGAAGAAAAATCTGATGAAATAGAATTCTACAGCCAAGATTCACTGGTTCATAATTTTATCATTTCAATAGCAAGGTAAAATAAACTGTTCTCAAAAGTGAGGGAATTACATGGCATTTGCTTTTAAAACAAATCTGTTCCAAATGTGCCACAAGTATAACAAAATTATTATTAGAAGCTGTAAACTTTAGGGACTTGGAAAATTGGATTCTGGTGTAGAAGTCTTTTTACCAGTGGGGAGGAGTAAAACCACATACTTGTTCACATATGTACCTGTCATTTATCTATATACATATGGATGTGTATTTATACTCATATATCTATATACAGATGGATGTATATTTATACTCATATATCCATATACATATGGATGCATATTTATACTCATATATCTATATATAGATGTGTATTTATACTCATATCTATATACATATGCATGTGTATTTATACTCGTATGTTATACACATGCATGTGTATTTATACTCATATATCTATATACATATGCATGTGTATTTATACTTGTACGTCTGTATATAGATGTGTATTTATACTTGTATGTCTATATATAGATGTGTATTTATACTCGTATCTGTATACATAGGTATGTGTATTTATACTCATATATCCATATATATATGGATGTATATTTCTACTCGTATATCTATATATGGATGTGTATTTATACTCGTATATCTATATACATATGCATGTGTATTTATGCTCATCATTCTATGTGCATACGCATGTGTTTATGCTCATCTTGAGTGTAACTGTATATCTATATACATACATAATACTTGAGGGAGCGGGAGGTGTTCAGGATGGATGTGTATTTATACTCATCATGAGCCAGTTTTTAGTTCCAGGTCTTCACAGGAAACAGGAGAAACCAGAGAGCTACAGAAATGACCCATCTAAGGCACCATGCCCTAAGAACTTACCCACACACCGGGGTTCTGGACCATCCCACTGGGCGTTGACTTGACAGGTAAGCCTAGCACTTCCTTCTAGTCTGTACCCTTCATCACAGGTGACCAAGCATATGGTCCTGTAGGACATTTCTCCAGCTGAACAGCTGAGGCGGCCATGTTTGGGCTGGCGGAGACGAGGGCATGTTCTCACTATATGAAAACAATCAGATCACTCAATCAAGACAAAGAAAAAATTATAAATTTAATAATGCAAGCAGTAAATAATGCAATATTTTTAAAAATTAGAGTGGGATAATTAAAAGTATGTATTTTATCAAATGCATTGCCTAAATATTCCTGTTGTCTGCTTCTGCCTACAGGTGGGAGAGTTAAGCTATTGGCAGAGTCTGGCCCTTCCTGGGGGATGACAGCTGTAGACTGGGGATGGCTGACAAAGGGAGGGACTTTCAGCTCTTAATGGGCCTTTGCTGTGATTCTCCAGGCTACGTTCTAACAAAAGCAAGGGGTCTTTTTCTGGGGCAGAGTTCGGATTCAATTCAGTTTTCAGACCTCTTATGAAATTTTCCTTATTTTCTTATCCTAGTAAAAAGAAAAAAAAAATCTTGTCGTTTCTTACAGACAGACCTGGAGCTGAAAGAGTGGTCATCTTTTTTCATTATTGCTTTCCCAAGTCATTCTCTCTTCCTTCTTCCTCAACTATCATATTGTATACCTAACATCCCTTTCCCCCAACAGTCTGCGGACTTCTAGGCCATTTCTCATTCTTTAACGATTTTATATTTTATTTCTCTTTCTCTCTCTCTCTCCCCTTTCTTTCTTCCCCTTTCTCTCTTTCACACACATATGCACACACACACAGGATGGTGATTTCATTATCGATACAGATGATCATTCCAGTACCCGAGAGTCATGTTCCTCACTTCTCCAATCATCATGTCCTTTCCCTTATTTCATCACCCCCTCCAAGTCTTAAATCCTCCAGACCTGACCATGATCAATCCAAGGGCCCCACTCTCTGACAACAACCTGTCTTCCCAGATTACTCCTGCAAGAGCTTCAACTCCATCAAACTCGACACCCGATTGCAGCCTCCGATCCAGAAGACCATGCAGTAATCAAGAACTTTGTTGGGACTCAGGGTAAGATGTCTTTCCTTCTTTTATGAATTTGTCAATTTTTCTTATTAAGCAAGTAGTTACTTATGATGAAAGTTTAATTTTAAAATAATAGGAAAGGAAGTTGGGGTAAAATATTCAGTGCGTATTCAACTGAAGTCATGGTTTGACAGAATCTACTCAAAAGAAACCAGTTCAAATTATGTGAGTTGACAGAAGATAAATTCTGATTTCATGAAAGATATATTTAAGATTGATTACTCCTTAGAGAAAACTCAAGAATTAGAAGTTAAACCATAAGCCCTAGATTTTCAATTAGTTTGAAATGAAGTCAATTATTAACGACAAATGAGTATAATTATGTTACCTTCTGTGTTTTGATTTTTATTGAGTGTGTCCATCATGTAAGTAGAATTTTTATTAAGTGTGTCCATCAAGTGCATAGAAAATATTTTGCCTTTTATATTTTGACTTTTCTTGAGGTAATCATCACGGGTAGCACAATGCCAAATGCCAGGTAGGATTAAAAGTGAATAAGAAAAAAAAAATACATTTGAATCAGTTCTAATGAGGTGGATGGAACTGGAGCCAATTATACAGAGTGAAGTGAGCCAGAAAGAAAAACACCAATACAGTATACTGACACATATATATGGAATTTAGAAAGATGGTGGTGTTAAACCTGTACGTGAGACAGCAAGAGAGACACAGATGTGTAGAACAGCCTTTTGGACTCTGTGGGAGAGGGAGAGGGTGGGAGGATTTGGGAATATGGCATTGTAACATGTATGATATCATAAGGGAAATGGATTGCCGGTCTAGGTTCGATGCAGAAGGCTTGGGACTGATGGGCGGGTATGATCCGGAGGGATGGTGTAGGGGGGCGGGGTCCGGATTGGGAACTCAGGTACACTTATGGCTGATTTATGTCAATGTATGGCAAAATGAGTACAGTATTGTAAAGCAAAACAAACTAAAAAATAAAAATTAAAAATAATAATAATAAAAAAAGAAAAGCTAAAAAAAAGTGAATAAGATAAATTGCTATGATCAAGATATATAAAATCTAGAAAACCACATTAAACAACTGCTTTTCAATTCAATAAACTGCTGAAATGATTCCAGCTTTCCAACTTGGGATAAAACGAACTGGCAGCCTGTCTCAAGAGAACTGATAGTAAATGAGAACTGGCGTTTCATACACGTGCAAATTACATTGCTTCTCACAAGTTTTGGTTTTAATAAACTTTCATTGCTCCTCTGGGAAAACAAAAGCCTATGTAATAAATCCTATTTAGTTCTTAAATATTTTATGTTCCTTTTCAGCCAAGAATGATCATTTTTATCATTTTGGATAGGAACATGCTTATATATGAGTTTCACCTTCAAAAACATTTTTATTTTAATAAGCTGGAAAATTCTGCAATAAGTTGTTTGACATTCATATTAAAGCAATCCTTAAATATTTATTAAGCCTTTCGAAAACAGCAATTTAGTATTTTAAGAGAACGGTTTACTTGGTAGCAGACAATTTAACAACATGTTCTGGTTCTCATTTGAAAGAATTGCTATATTTTTTCTCAGACTCACACTTTCTGTCCATTTCCCAATTGAGACAGCCTTAATGAAGAATGTATAAGAGAAACAAGAATCAAGCCTATTAGTTATTATCTAACACTACAAAACATTCAGGATGTAACATGAAATTTGTGAAAAGTTTTACATTTTATACTCATCTTTCATTTCTGTCTCACTTTTAGAAAGACTTTTAAGAAAACAAACAAAAAAAAACAACTAAAATTATCCTGTCTGTATTATCAGATTTAAACTAGATCTTTAAAATGCTAGTTTCTCCATACTATGAATAAAATTAACTTTATTGCTAAAAATGTTCAACATAATCTGATAACGTGGGGTTTTTAATTTGTAAAAAATGTAACATCAGCAAAGCAAAATAAATCAAAGTATGCCTATAAAAATCTATTAATGAGGAGCCAGAGGAAGAGGCTGAATTAGTACCTTCCTTCAGGACAACCTTGTTCACTGATAAGTTAGGAAGCAGCACCAGAGATGAAATGGAAAGAATTTTAAGAAAATTCACATCCTCGAGCATTGCTTTTGACTAAACTTATTTTATTTATATTATGCAAATGGCATAAAAGGCAATAACCCTGCTTTGTAAAAATGAAACTGCATGATGGAAGTGACACAGAAGACCACCAATGTAATTTGTCAATGTATTTGTCAGTCCAATACTTACCAACACGTGTATTTGTTACATTCAGATTTTCGGTCATTCAGCAGAGGTATAAGCAAGGACTGGTTGGGGTAGGAGAAGATACATTCTATGTTCATAATGAGTTCACAGACTAGCAGAGATGATAGAGGACCTAATTAATAAAAATAACGGTGGTGTATATTTTAACAAGCTGGTTACGCTGGCAAATGCTGTCAGAATCCCCTTACAGTGGGCCAGTTTGGGGTTGATCAAAGAACCTGCACTTGACTGTGGAAGATGGAAGAGAAGCCGTAGGCACTGCAGGCAGACTCAGTGATGGACAAATGTGGATGTACAGTAGGTTCCAGGTCATGTTTTTTCGCTTGGCTCCACCCTACATCTCAACTGCTAACCCTGTTGAGCCAAGGTGGCCCCAACTCACTGCTAGGTTCCTGGTATAGAACCTCAGGGCGGGGTTCCACAGAGGTGAAGCTTCTCCTAGGCTTCCCAACACACTTCTCTCTTGTGATTCCACTACAGCAGCTGCCTGGGCTTGGATTCTTGGGTTGGTAGGAACTCTTCCGAGGCTCCAGTTTCTCTTTCTGAAACTTCTATTTTCCAGCTCCTTCTAAAATTGTATAAGGTCTGATTCTTAAGTTTCTTGCCCCATAATACAAATGGGGTATTTCCTGGGTTTTCCTGACTAACCCTGACACACGGAGCATAAGGGCTAGAATGAGGGCACAACAGGTCTGTGTATGCACATACGGAGGTCAGAGGTCATCCCATCCCAGAGGAGATGGGTGATAGGGAGGGCTTATCCATAGGGGCCATAGGTCCCTATAGACCAAAGGATCACAACTTACAAAGGGATGGCTTCCTGACAGGTGTGGCCATCTCTTAAGGCTTTAGCATAGGATTCAAGGTTCAGGATGGAGACTGTAGAGGGTTAAAGAGGCAGGGGCTAGATCTTATCCTAAAGGGATTGTCTGCCTGATTTTCTCACTCCCCTTTGGAAGGCCAGTAAGGGAAAAGTTAAAATGTCAGGCTTTCCACCTCTTGCCATGAGGTATTTAGGAGAAGGGGTAGAGATTATACATAGACCTTAATAACTAAACAGGAATATATTTAAGAGGTTCTTATGATTAATTTTTTCAGGAATGGGCTTTTTACCACTTGAAACTACGTGACTGAGAATGTCTTGGTTTTCCCACATAACAATCGCTTGTCAGAGTTTAGAGATCTAGGATCTAATTCTTTTCTTTCAGAATTTTGGAAATATTTGCCGATCTTCTAAAATTTAGAGTGGCTAGTAATGGGATCAAGGCAAGTCTGATTCCCCTTCCTTCATAGGTAATGTTATTAAACATTTCTAACTGTGAAACAGGCACAATTTCCTAATTTTTCCAAGGCTTTCAGAAGTTTCAGTAAGATTATTTCCAGACATGGATCTGTTTGCAATAATTTGCTTTCTGGCACTCAGTAAGTGGTTTTAAGTTCAGTATCAAAGATTTCCGTCACGTGTATTTTCAAGATTTCAGTTTGCAGATACATTCCTTGATCTTCTACGAGTGCATCTTCTCTGCTCTGTTTTCTCTCTGGATTCCTAGTCTGCAAAGAGTATTTCCTCTGACTGTTCTCATGTCATTTGATTCTTTCACCTTTTTTTCTAATCTTTCAAATGTTGCTCTACTTTCAGAAGGATTTCTGGAGTTGATTTTCTAAGTTATTAATTTGGCTTTTAACTACGATCTCAGGCTTATCCCATTTCTTGGAATCCTAATCTTACTTCATCAATGCAATGGAAACTGCCTTTGAATCTCAGTGATTCCATTTCCCCCCACCTTTACTTTCAGGTCCCCTTTATTCAATCTGTTCTTTTTGTAAATACAGGGAAGAGCCTGAATTAGGACCTGGATTTAAGCAAATCTGTAGATGAGTTCAGTATTGGTAGCTGATAAATATGAAGATGAACATCTCCTGGGGTTCACAAGTGACCCTGAAGCGGTGAGTAGGCTGGCTTCCCTTATGGGTGTGGGAGCTGAGAGAAGAAGAGCCAAGAAGACAACTTCTCACTCTACTGCAGTAAGCAAGGTGATGTGTGGTCTTGGAGTAGTCAAAGCCTCAGCAAAACTTTTATGGCATGCTGTCTATTCAAAGTCAAGGCTGGGGATGTATATGTTGGCTAACTACTCTTGGCACAGGATACTGGCATGGTTCCCCAAATCCTGCCATCAAAATAGACATCAAAGCCCCATGCTGACCATCCTTCTAACTCTCCTGAGACCCTGTCTTGGGTCCCTGAAATCTGAGGTTTAAGATAACCTGTCCATTTCCTTCCCAGGCAGGCCTTTCCTTCGCTTGTTCATAAAAGAAACACAGAAGGCAGTTTATGACGATGTGGCCAATTGAACTTATTAGTAGTTCTGACTAAACTTCCTATAATTTTTTCTCTCTCTGTGGTCCATGGTCCATGAAATCAAAAGAAACAAAAAATTTACTGGTCCATTAGAGTTTAAATCCAGGGCATCAAGCAAGACAATCAATAAACAATGTAAACTGGCAGTCTGCATACCTCTGCAGGAGCTTTCAGAACCGGACCACAAACCACTGGGGAGACACAAGAAGATGCTGCTTCCCACGAGGTCAAACCCAGGGTGACATCGGACCCCACAGGCTGCATTGAAGTGGTTGTTGCAAGTGTTTCGGATAAAGTAACCGTTTTCAGGAGGCTTCAGGGCAGGACAGTGGACAACTAACATTTACAGAAATAAAATTAAAAAGCAAAGCTAGCCTTTGTCTATAAAGCATCCTCCTCCCACATTTCCTGTTTAAGAGGACATTTTATACACAGAGCTAAACTACCTCCAGCATTCCCATTATTGCACATGAATTTGTAAGTGCATATTTGGAAGAACACGTACATCTGACGCTTAGTAGGTGTCTAATTAAATTTAAAGACAGACTAAATATTTAAGCCTGAAAAATTTTTTTATCCATGTGAATATGAAATTTTCTTGTTCTCGACCTTCATGTGTCATTAGCTACTTTCCTTCTCAAATAAAGCAGCATAAAATAAAGAACAAGTAAGGCCAGCAAAACACGTCTGTCACAATCCCAGGACCCAGAGCTTCTTGTACAAATTACTGGCTAAGTAAATATTTTTAATTTTTGGTATGAATAATTTCAAGGCACATTACTTATAAAAATATTTTCTTTAAATGGATTTAACCATCACCAGGGTCCAAAATAGCTCATTTATTATTCAAATTTGCTGTTAAATTTGAGACTTCTCAAGACTTCCCTGGTGGTCCAGTGATTTGATAATTTCTTGTTCCCAACACAGGGGGGCACAGGTTTGATCCCTGGTCGGGGAGTTAAGATCCCTCATGCCACATCCCATGGCCCCACCAAAAATATTTATCTGAAAAGAAAAACAAACTATGCCTCCTCTTTTAACATTCATTTTAAATCTTTTCTAAGTCTGTTTTCATAGTTGATACTTCTGGTGTCTGAGACCTTCTTTCTCTGGAACAAGATATGGCTATGTTCAGTGATAAGAAATGCTAGATAATAAAAACAAAGAATTTTCCCCAAATAAGATTAGAGGATCAGGCCCAGTGAACTGGATGAAAACACTAGCCTTACTTCCCTAAAAGAGATCAGCTTTGATATTTCCTATCTCCCAGCGGTGGGATCCTTACCTTTGCAGGTCTGGCCAGAGGTCTGGTACCCCTCCTTGCAGACACAGTCTTCAGGGGACGTACTCCCGGGTGGAGAGGTGTGGTTTTCATCAGGACACGGAAGGCAAGTGCTGATTCCTCCCGGTGAACCTTCTGGTTTGTATGTCCCAGATGGGCAAGCTGTGGGTAAGCCAGGGAAGTCCATTTCATGTGATATGTCAGTGGATAGTGAACAACATTCTGGAAACTGATTGGGGGAAAAAGAATCCCAAACAATAGCTTTCCATAGAAATAATCGTACAATTCAAGCAAGGAGAGAAACCAAGATTTTTTTTTTTTCTTTTTTAGAGTGATGTAGTTTGTAATCTGCAGGTTATGAAGTAGCCTCTTGCTGCTGCTGCTGCTGCTGCTAAGTCGCATCAGTCTTGTCCGACTCTATGTGACTCCACAGACGGCAGCCCACCAAGCTCTTCCGTCCCTGGGATTCTCCAGGCAAGAACACTGGAGTGGGTGAAGTAGCCTCTTAATGTCCCACAGTTAGTTACAATCACAACACACTGCAGCATGATATGGCTGGGCTGATTTGTGGCAAAACTCAAACCAGTGTACTTGAGGGAACTAAAAGGGATCAATGATGCTCAGTGCTTCAAAAACTCTTCTAAAGACTGTACACCCATATTCTAACACCCCCACCCCAGCCTCTGCAGCTGCACCTCAAGAACTGCGCTGCTAACACTCACTCCCAACGGAACAGAATTACTGTGGCCTTCGTTTTGGTTCAAAGTATTTGACAAAGGATGAGGAGCAAGTAAAGGGCTTGAGGGAAATGATCCTACTGATGAGAAATAGGCCCTTTGAAGGAAAGAGAATTACAGACTCTGCTTTTCTCAGGCTCAGGGGAAAAAAAAAAAGACCAAAGCAGCATCTAACTGACCTTGCTTCATATCTTCCCTTTGCACCAACAATGTGGCTTTGAACCTGTATTTACTCTCTCTAGAGTTATACTTCTGTAAAATAACTGAAAATTAAGAATTCAATAATAGAAGAAATTGTGGACATAGAACTTGCAGTGCCTAGTGAAGCCAAATAAATGTAGCATTGTCAAATAAGCATTAGGCCATTTTAAAAAAGTAACAGCCAAGGAATGTGCACTTATGTGTGATGCTATTTGATATAAATGATCTCATTTAATACTCACAGTACTCATTAACAATTACTAATATTTTTATGAATAAGTGCATTATTTTTATTAGTACTGTGTCCATTTTAAAGAGAAAATGGAGGCTTAAAGTAACCTGATGATTAGGCTAAAGTTACTCAGTTAAAAGGTTATAGAGAGATGAGGTTTTTTTTTGTACTTAACATTGGCTTATTATATTTTTATATTGAAAATTCAACGTCACATGAATCTTGGTTGTAATTAGCAAGGAAAATATTTTTAAATTAAATACATTTAAACTTTTTCTCTTCCTGTTATCATTTCTTTAAGGCCTATTTCTAGGTAGATAAGCTCTGGCTTATTTTTTTATTTAAAGATTTTTTTTTTTTTTAAGGTTTAGAACAAAATTGAGATGAAAATCTGTGCTAGAATTTTAGAGCAAATATTTATACAGCATTCACTGTGTCCCAGGGACTGTTCCACATATTTTGTAAATTATCTTTTTAATCTCTTTAAGAAGTATCATAGAAGTGATACTATGAAGTATCACTTATCCCATATTACAGATGAGAAAACGAAAGCACTAAGAAGTTAAACCACTAGCCAAAATTATATAGTAAGTGACAAAGCTGAGATCTGAACAAGGAGAATTTGGATCCAGAAGCCACGTTCTTTATCACTACATGTTCTGTGTCTTACACCCAGGTCTCCTGGATGCAAAAGTCCTTGTTTCAACTATAATGCTAAAACCGGAGACGATCAGCGCTGAGACAGAAGGTTCATAACGTTATTTTTAGAAAAAGTACTCATATTTCTAACATTCTTGATTATATTTAAAAATGAAAGAGAACATTTTCCCATGTATATAGTAGATAATTCCAGAACTTGATAAATCTGTAGCTATTCAAGAATGAAAGGAGCATTTTATAAATGTTTTTTAAATTTATAACTATTTTATAGTTATAATGATGTGTGACTTATGAAAAGCACTTCAGCAGGAAAAACGAGAACATGACTTCAAAGCATCATAACATTAAATATTGAAGTATTCATATTTCTGAATATTCATTTCTATAAAAAGTTCAGTAAATATTTGCACAGATCTTCACAAAGATGCAAGACAACCCTGTCTCCCTTAGACAGAAGTCAGCAGCTGTAGGAGAAAATGATTAAGAGAAATACAAAGATGGAAGAGAAAACAAACTGTAACAGCAAAATTAAAGTTGTCATTGGAGGCAGCAAAAAGTAGCCATAAAACTCCAAATCAACAGAATTGAGTAGGCCATGGATAAGTTGTAATATCAATGTAAGAAAATACTCTTTACTTGAAGTTTTAGTGCCATAAAAACTCATCAAGTTCTAAGCAAAATTAATAAAGAGTATTTCACACCTAGAATAAAGGAAAAGTATTATAAGCAACTAAGAAAGAAACAAAAGTCAAACTTACATTTCACTTCTCCTGTGCAAAAACAAATGTAAGGAAAAAGAATAAGAAATATAGCTATGTGGAAAAAATACTTTGAACCCCAAATTCTGTATTTGGACAAACTATTGGCAAATATGAGGAAAGAAAAAGACATGTGAGGATGTGCATGGCTTCTGGAAATCAATATGTATTTCACTGATTGAAAAGAAGTCAAAATAAAGAATTCATACTTGAGAAAAATGGTATTGAAAAAATCGCTTGAGGTTAAGAAAGTACTGGAACATGTAGTATATTGCTAAAATAATTGCAAAAGTGAAAACAAGCGTCAAATAGAGTCCCTTCTTAAAAACATATATAATCCAAGGGAAAAAAAATAATCTTTACATATTACAAAGAAAAAAGATTTTAAATCTGAGAGAAACTGGAAGATAGCTGGGAAGGGGAAAAGGTGAAGTTCTCATTTCATATACACCAATATGGTAAAAGTGAAAGAAAAACAGGTTTAAATTTGGACACAAAGAATACCCAAAACAATGACTAGAAAAAGTGCACAAACATCATATCAGTGGGGGTGGAAAAAACCACAAACAACAAAGATATCAAAACATAGGACAAGAAAATCGCAGAGAGATTTAATAACAAAACATCATAAACTAAGGTAATGAAAGTAAAACCAAACATATTATTTACTATCAATAACAGTAATGGGTTAATTTAACCCTGTTGATAAGATATAAACTTAAAACAAGGCAGAAAAACAGGTTAAAAATAACTGGAGATACCAAGACATGTTAAATATTTCAAAAAAATCTGCAAGAAGCAAACAAGTTACTACCTTAAGGAGAAATAAAAGTTTAACACATAAAGGGCTTTTTCTAATATATGAAAAATAGGATAACTTCAACAGAAAAGTTAACAAAGAACAAAAAAGCTGGAGATTAAAGAAATGCCAATGATCAGTAATTGTACACATAGTCTAACTTCACTTATAATGAAGAAATGCAAACTGGTGACTACTTTTTAATTTGAAAAAAATTGAAAGGATATTAATACCCATTCCCATTGTTGGCAGGCATGTGGGCAAACAGGCTTTCTCCCACTTTGTAGGGAAACCTGAGGGTACACACTAAAACCCTCAAATGGAGCCCTTCTTTTGATACAGCAATTCGTTTCTAAGAATTTGTCCAAGTGAAAGTCAACATTTTCTACCTACACATATAAGTATGTATAATTGTGAATTATATACATAAGTATAGTTATTGTTTGTCATTACACAGCTTGGAGATAACACGAATGTCAAGATATGAAGGGTCTGTTAAATTTTTACGACACGTCCATCCAGGGGCATATTAGCCATAAAAATACAACTGTTGACAAGGAAAGTCAATAAAATTGTGTAGTCAAGTGTAAATAAAAGCATGTCTCAAACACAATATGTGTTGTATGATCTTTTGCCTAATAAGTGTATACAAATCTATAAGGTTATGTACACATGGTATGTTTCTCTGGTGGCTCAGATGGTAAAGAATCTGCCTGCAATGCAGGAGCCCCAGGTTTGATCCCTGGATCAGAAAGATCCCCTGGAGCAGGAAACGCAACCCACTCCAGTATTCTTGCCTGGAGAATCCCATGGACAGAGGAGCCTGGCAGTCCATGGGATCACAAAGAGCCAGACACGACTGGGCAAGTAACACACATGGTATATATTCATGACAGAATTATGAGGCTTCCAAGGTTGTTTATTTTTGCTGATCTACATTTTCTTGTTTTGTTACACTGAATAGGTACTGTGCCAAAACATCCAAAGTAAATGAAAATTATGTATAAGAGAAAGTCGGTGTCTCAAATGTATATGTTTCATTTCAGTTACTACTTCTCTGACCTCAGAGATCACTTTGATTTCTCCTTCTCCTTCTATCCCTTTCAATATTGACATGAAAACCATGTTGTTTGGATTTTACTCCTTAAAAACCCTCCAAGTTTCGCCTATCTCTCCATCTACATTTCTCTTATTTTAGATCTAAACGCATCACCTCTCTTTCAGATTTTTACAAAATCATTTCACTGGTCCCTCAGTCTTCACCTCTACTCTTTAACCCATCTTAGATGTTTCTGCCTGAACATTTTTCTAAAATATAAATTTGAGCAAATCACTTTCTACCAAAAACTGCACCAACAGGATGAGTCTTCTCTCCTTACTTAGATCTATAAAGACATCTTTGATCCATCTGTAACCTCCCTGTCAGTCTGCTATAATGAATGCGTGAATTCCATATCCGGATCAGAAGCTGCTTCAGAATTGAGCAGAGACTATTTGTCTGCTTTATTTATTTTAAAGCCTTTATTGGACTTGTTACAATACTGTTTTTGTCTGATGTTTCTTTTTTTTGGCCATGAGGCGAGTGAGATATCAGCTCCCAGACCAGGGATCAAACCCATCACCCCTGCGTTGGAAGGCAAAGTCCTAACCACTGGACCACCAGGGAAGTCTCAAGCAGGGACTAGTATGCACCACACCTCCCCCACCTCAGTTTTCTGGACTTGGCAGTTGGACCAATTTACTTAATTCTTCTGAGATTTGGTTTCTTCATGTGCAATTCCCTTATAAATTTGTTGCTAGGGTTAATTGAAATAATCTAAGTAAAGAAACATGCCAGACATGTAGTTGGCATTCAGTTAATGTGATAATAATGCCCCAACTTTTAATCTTCTTAACCATGAAAGCACTAATTATACTTCTTTTATAGGCCTGTTGTGCCCAGTAGATGCTCCAGTGCTTGGTAAACATTATCTCCCTCTCTTCCCTATCTCCCACTTAGCTTCTGCCTTGGCATACGCGGTCCTTTCTCTGAGTGAACCTCCTGTATCCCTCAATGACTCGTTCTTCAAAGCATCCTCAACTTTTTAAGATAGATTTTGTCACCTTCATTTCTGTGCCCCAGAGAACGTTACTCTCACCTCTCCTGGCACCTAAGACACTGTATGTAACATACATGCTTGTCTCTGTCCCTCCATGGGGAACACACTGTTGTAAGTTTAGGGAGTCTTCTGGTCATCTGACTCAGCCTTTGCTCATCCCACTGCCCGGGCCAGCAGTCACTCAGCAAAGGAGGACCGAGGTGGAGGATGGGTTAGTGTGAAGGAAGGATCGAAGTCAGAGGGACTAACAACCAGGGCAAAGTGAAAGGACATTAGACTCTGAGTCAAGACAATTGAGTTACTATCTTGGCTGCTCCACGAACTAGCTACCGGGTCATTGCCAAGGGTTTTTTTTTTTTTTTTCTTTTCCTACAAAATACAGAAGTTACATTTAATGATGGCTATGACCTTTCTGATGCTATTACTGAATGATTCTATAAATAGACTGATACTAAAAAGTAAGTTAAAGAAACTTGTCACATGAGCAGTTAAGATTTTATCTACAAATTTTATAATTTATTTGAAAATGGTATTACACAAAAAGGAATTAAGCTTACACAGTGACTCCCCAAAACCTTTTAAGTAATAAAGAATTTACAACATTGGAGAACAGTGTTTTGGATAAAAATATCCAAAAGTACATTTGGAAGTGTATTGTGAAATTCACAATGATAATCGAAAACAGACTTAAGGAGAACTATTTAAAGGCATTGCACAATTCTAGTGGGAGAGGTGTAATCAACTTTGATTCCCAAGCGAGAAAATTCCTCATCGAAAACCAAGCAAAAGTTGAAAAGATGAAATTAACTGTGGTTTTAAAAAGTTCCACAAGTGACGGTAAAGACTAGGGTACATTTTTTTCTTTATCGTATGAAATGATTCCCTTCCTGGAAATGTACCAAATATTTTTTTTAATTGTTCTTTTTGTTGTCAGAATAAAATTTCCCCTTTGAGAAACATCTTAGCAGTTATCAGCTATGATTACTGGAAGTGTGTTTCTTAGATTTTCCTTCTGCCATCACAATTTTTTAACTGAAGGAAATGAAAATTTCAACCAGTTTGCAATTCATAAAATCTAAAGAAGTCTCCATTCTTTAATTATCAATTCTTTAGATGACTATTTCAGTTAATAATATTATACAGTAACTTACACTTTATAAAATTCTTTCTCATTAATAATCTAAGATTAATTTTAAAACTCTCCATAAATATTAAGAGCCTCTGTTCTTTGCACAATTCACCTTTAAAGAAAGAATATAGTTTCAGGGCAGTTGCATCAGCTGCCTTCAGGCTGTGAAGTACGCAACTCCAAGAGTGCCCATTCATGAAGATGAAAATATACCCGAGAATTGTGGAAATCAAAAGCTTTCATTTTGGCTATATCTAGGTAGGGGGCCTCTGGGAGAAAGTCCTTTATTATTACTATATCATGCTTCTTCTCAACGTTATGGATTCATTCTGAATAAACAATCATTCCTATAAACAGTGTGCTAGGGTTTCGAACACAGGGACCCACTGCATGAGAAAAGAACCAGCTTCCCCAGGCTAAGTCAGTCCTTGTCACAAGTACCAGACAGGGCCTAGGCATACATATGAGGGACTTTCTTATTAAACAGTCAAGACCATTTTCATCAAGGATTAGACGAGGAGACTATTGACTGCCCTGGATTCTGCACATCTGAATCTGTGTAAAATGAATTAGCATCCTGCCAACCTCCCTGTGATTGGTTAACTCATTTGGCTGGAACACAGGTTATCTGGACAAAATTATGGGCAACTGCATGGTGCCATAGCAGCAAATGGCACCCTAGCTGCAGGATGCCATGCTGCAAACGGAAACACCTGCTCTGACTAGAAAGGAGATTAGTGATGGATTAGGACAAGTCTACACAAAAATAAAAAAGCAAAACTTTGTTCAAAGGCTGTGTGCAAAAGAAGACAGTGAAATAAGAACCACATTACGAACATTTGTGTACACACATACAAACACATATAGACATAATAGATACATATCACACATAAACACACATCACACACAAATATAACCTGGAGAAGTACATAACACTTATGCAAAGTCTTTTTAGTTGAAAACTCTGTATTCTTAATTGTTTTAAGGTATGAACTGTCTGGGTGAGAAATATGAGGTCATTTTGAGTTTTACAACAAAAACTCTGGGTAATCACTTTGAGAAAAGGCCTCTGGAGATTTTAGAATTATCTTTAATTTTATTTATTCCTCCTATAATAGTTAATAACTCAGACTTGTATCAGGTCAGTCGCTCAGTCGTGTCCGACTCTTTGTGACCCCATGAATCGCAGCACGCCAGGCATCCCTGTCCATCACCAACTCCCGGAGTTCACTCAGACTCATGCCCATCGAGTCAGTGATGCCATCCAGCCATCTCATCCTCGGTTGTCCCCTTCTCCTCCTGCCCCCAATTCTTCCCAACATCAGAGTCTTTTCCAGTGAGTCAACTCTTCACATGAGGTGGCGAAAAGTAAAATTTACCATAAGCTATACTACTCTGGTTTAACTATGCTTTTAATGTTTAATATTTAGTTGGATTCCAAGTGTTTACAATTAAAAACAACTTTCCTAAAATCATCTTGTTTCTTTATTATTTTTCATCCACTATATTTTTTCTTGGGAAAATAATATTAACTTTTCATTAGCCTGTTGCTGTTTAGGCACTAAGTCATGTCCAACTCTTTGCGACGTCATGGACCATAGCCCACTAGGCTCCTCTGTCCATGGGATTTTCCAGGCAAGAATACTGGAGTAGGTTTCCTTCTCCAGGGGATCCTCCTGATCCAGGGATTGAACCCAAGGCTCCTACACTGCAGGCAGATTCTTGACCATTGAGCCACCTGTGATATCAGTCCTGAGAAACAAGTCAACCTGCAAGTGTTCAACATAATGCTAACCCCAAATCTGAAAGCCTTAGCACTTATACCTCAGACCACAACAAAGGGACACTTCACTTTAAGCTACAATTTCATGATTATCTAGAAAAACACTGATCTTCAGACAGTAAATTCATACTATACTACTAAATATTTCATTAGCCTACTGTCCATGGGGTCACAAAGCATCGCACATGACTGAGCAACTAAGCCCAGGAGCAGTACTGTCCAATTATTATATATTCCCAGCATCAAGAATAAAAACATTTTATTGTAGTCTCATTACCACTGGGTATTAACAGTTTTTAAAATTACCAATTAATCATTATTTAAATGTGAAGTCCCAGACTTCCCTGGTGGTCCAGCGAGTAAGAATTCAACTGCCAATGCAGGGTCCAAGATTTGGTCCAAGGAGGGCAGCTAAGGGCAACATGCCACAGGGCAAATAAACCCATGTACCACAATTACTGAAGCCCGTGTGCCCTACAGCCTGTGCTCTGCAACACGAGAAGACAGTGCAGAAAAGCCTGGCACCACAGCTAGAGAAAGCCCACAGACAGTGGCAAAGACCCAGCACAGCCAAAAAAATACATACATACAATTTTTTAAAGTTTAAAAAAATGTGAAGTCCCAAGAATTTTAATGCAACAGACTTTCAACTTAAATTTAGGGCAAATCTCCGAGATTCAGACATGTGTAGGCCCAACAGAAGTCTCTTTGCTTACAAAAGTTGAGGACCTGCTGGGTGAAAACTTTATCTGTGGTAAGGGTAATACTTAAAATGTTACCAAGATGGCATGATCGTTGATCAACAATAGCGTACATAAGCTAGGACAGTAACCAGAGTTCTGGCATGCCCACTAATCTGCTGGGCTTCCCAGGTGGCACTAGTGGGAAAGAACCTGCCTGCCGATGTAGGAGATATAAGAGAGGCATGTTTGATCCCCAGCTTGGGAAGATCCCCTGGAGGAGGGGATGGTCGCCCCTCCAGCATCCTTGCTCCAGTATCCTTGCCTGGAGCATCCCAGGGACAGAGGAGTCTGGTGGGCTACAGTACATAAGGCTGCAAAGAGTTGGACATGACTGAAGTGACTTAGAGCACGCGCACACACACACTTATCTGCTAGATGAGACCTCTCTAGGTGCTGGATTGTGGGAGAGATCAATGAGCCTAGAGAAAGGGGTCAGATCAGTAAAAGGGCATTTAGGGACTTGGGAGCAACACTATTTTTACCAACGAGTACGTACTTCAACATTTTGACAGCTTTTATAACTGTACAGATGCACATGTTATGAATTAGCTTGTCCTAAGGAACAAGACTGCGAAGAAAGCTGAGCGCCGAAGAATTGATGCTTTTGAACTGTGGTGCTGGAGAAGACTCTTGAGAGTCCCTTGGACTGCAAGGAGATCCAACCAGTCCATTCTGAAGATCAGCCCTGGGTGTTCTCTGGAAGGAATGATGCTAACACTGAAACTCCAGTACTTTGGCCACCTCATGTGAAGAGCTGACTCATTGGAAAAGACTCTGATGCTGGGAGGGATTGGGGGCAGGAGGAGAAGGGGATGACAGAGGATGAGATGGCTGGATGGCATCACCAACTCGATGGATGTGAGTTTGCGTGAACTCCGGGAGTTGGTGATGGACAGGGAGGCCTGGCGTGCTGTGATTTCTGGGGTTGCAAAGAGTCGGACACAACTGAGCGACTACACTGAACTGAAGGAACAAGATAAATGATACACACTTGGACCTAGTAACACTTGTCTTAGTAGTCAGAAAGGAGGAAAGATTCTGAGTATAGTTTGCTGTTGTCAGATTTGTTTCCCTTTGGGTCAAATAGTGATGAGGATGAGTAAAGTCACGGGCCATAGCTGCCTTTCAGGTTTTCCTTTCCTCATCTCCTCTCTCTCAGTTCAGTAGGACTTCTGGGGTTTGGAAGTACAGATAAATATCAGTTGCTATGCCCACTGTTGCTGTGATAATTTTGGACCTTATTATTTTATGACTTGATTTAGCTGCAACCTCTATAAACACATTTCTTGTTCGAGGATATAGAGAGTCAGGAATTTCTGCCACAGATACCAAATTAATATTCTTATTACATGCCTCTCAAAATGCCATATTCCTGCTCAAAAATCTTCAATAGCTTATAGTTGCCAGTTGACCAAAGGCTATCCTATAGCCTGGAATTCAAGTCCCAGTACAATTTAGTGCCTCCTTACTGTTCTTGACCTAAATCCCACTTGTTCTATTGATTTAACCTACTTTCCCATCCATACAAGCTATCTTCAATCCCCATCACAAAGTTTTCATTGTCCACAATAGTATCCCCTTTCTAACTGTGCTAATCCTATTTTTCAAACCCAGTTCATCTTCACAACTAAAAGTAAATATTTTTTGCACAGCCATAGCATTTTACATATCACAGATGTATATTTTGTACATCATATTTTATTTTTATTCAATCTCAACTGCTTAAAACTGGATTAAATGTAACTCTTGGTTCATGGCACACATTCTGACTTCTTTGTAATAATTATTGCCCTACTTTATATGAAGTTCCTTTAAGGGAAGTACTATGCAATAATCAAACCTTCTGAAATACCTAAAAGATATTCAATAGATAGTTAAATGAGTCACTGGACAAGATTTCCTTCTGTAGTTTCCACAAAACCTGATTCAGAATGACCCGTTCTGCCTGGCATTCTTTCTGATGATCTGCGTAGTCTACTCTACTGCACCTTGAAATACTCCACTCATCTAGTCACTGTTTCCCTTTCAGATTCCCATATTCAAATGTTTGGATTATTTTCTGAATTTTAATCTGCGTGTAAAGAAAATCGCTTGGCAACTACAATGCTTTCAACATGTTAAATTTCACCATGTCACCACCTTTCTCCCTTTCCATCCCTTAAAGGAGGGTGTGGTGCGGAAGCCACAAGGGAGAATCCTTGGATGAGAATTCTGCTAATTACTACTGGCTATGACACTGTCTGACCTTCTCTGTGTTATGTAACCAATTGGAGAACTGCTTGATCACATGGGTGATCAAGTTTACAGCCAAGTAACTGTAAAACTAAAATGTCATGAGCCCCTTTAGAGGTGAAAAGGATATGACAGGCAATGGGATTCCTAGGATAGAAGAGTGAGATAGAGTTTTGCCTGAAGTCTTCAACAGAGGATTATAAAGGGGCAAAGTACCATGTTATGTAATAAAACATGAGGGAGATGTTATCCAGACTTGAGGCAGGAGTGGGTGGTCAGGTAAGCTTTGTTTGTCAAAGAGATTTCAGAGGTGAGACCAGAACCATGCAGAAAAGTGAGGGGATAGAGAAATAGGGTGATGGCATTTCAGACCGAGGAATCAATATGTGCAGACGCAAACGCAAGGGAGGACAAGCTTGAGAACACTCAGAGTTCTCTCTAGCTGGAAGAAAGAGGGGGTGAGGTTAGAAAGGTGAGTGCAAGAACCACTGGGCTGAATAGGTCACTTTCAAAAGCTAGGAATTTATTCTTAAAACCATGAGAAAAATGACAATAGGTTAGGACATATGACAAGATTGCCTTGGATGCCTTTTGGAGAATGATTTTGAAAGACAGTAGCATTCATCCTCAAACACGGAAAGACTTATTCATCCCCACATATCTCTATACATAAGGATGATTTAAGAACTTAATTATAGTTAACTTTTTTTTTTTTTTTTTTTAACTGCTTTACTGTTTTTCTCCATGACTCCCATTTTCCTTTTGGCTCTTTTTGGTTTTCTAGAAATAGAAGTCATCACTGAGCATAAAATACGAGAAAACTGACATCACCCATTCTAAAGATATCACATGTAAAGAACAATATCCCTGGACTGATACAGCCATCGTGGAAAAAATGTCAACAGAGAAGAAAGGAATGATGTGTACAAAAAGCAGAGGCATCTGTTTCTGGGAGGATGGAGTAGATGTGTTTTTCCTTAGCCCTTCTGCTAAAGTACAGCTAAAACCTGTAGATGTTATATATAAAATAAACATGCAATGACGCTGATAAGGCAGACCCACCAAGGACCTCAAGATTCAAAGAACAACATGCTGGTAAGTTCCCTGGGCTTTCTTTTCCCTCACATAACCCTGACTTAGAGCTGAAGAAGCTGGAAACCTCGAAACACCAACAAGGGTGAACATAAAAGCCCCCAAACAACAAAACACACCTCTTTCAGCCAAAGGATGAGGAAAGGGGCAGCCTAGCAAGATAGATCACTTTTGGACAATAATCAATCAACCCCATTCCAGCCAAACACTGCAGAAAAACCTGTGGCCCAAGCCAAACCTTACCAGGCAGAAGCCAAGTAGACAGCCTAATTTCCACTCCTGCAAAGATCTAGAAAGGCAGCCCCACATGTCTGCCAGGGTTGGTATGAGAGAAGGCCAAGCAGAGAGATGGGTCTTTCATGTCAATGAAGACCAAAGGGGCGAGGATGGTGTCTTACATCCATACTCACCCAGAAGTAACAAAGAGTCCTTCCCTGCTCCACTGGAGTGGGTCTCAGAGTAGGCTCAGTGGCATATGAGAACTTGCACCACACCCAAGCAGTGAAGAGGTTCCCTCCTCGCAGCATCAATGGAGCCCACATGGAGAGCAATCAGCAGGCATCCAGCCCCCTTCCATCCCGGGGGAACCAGCGGAGGCCAGCAAAGAGCATGGACTTCCATCCACATCCAGCAGTCACGAGGGTCCCCTCATACACATACATGTCAGTTTCAATCAAGAGGGCAAATGAGGAACCTGGGTTTCTGTATTCACCTGGCGGCGCTCCTCCCTCTTCCCCCGCTGGAGGAATGCTTATATAACACTCACAAAATGACAAAATCAAAGACTCGGAGAACAGATTAGTGGTTTCTAGAGGTTAAAGTAGGGCAATCAGGGGTAGGAGTGAAGTGTTTGTGGTTCTAAAAGGATGTGTTATGGATTCTCATGGTGGTGACGCTGTTCTATTGCTTGACTGTATTAATGTCAATATCCTGGTTGTGATATTAAACTATAGCTTTGCAAGATGATACCACTGGGAAAAATTAGGAAAATGGTAATAAGAGATTTCTGTGTATTAGTTCTTAAAGCTGCACGTGGCAATAATATCTCAAAACGTGTAATAAAAATTTTAAAAGTGAAAGGCAGAGAAGCAAAAATTTCAAGGTGGATCCAGAAATGCCCAAGACACAGAAACTTTACCTCGGAGCCTGCAGTATCTGGGTCACTAAAGAGGTATGATTGGTTGCAGGCCAGGGATATTGCTTTAAACATGGAACAGAATATGACGAAGAGTATGCATGCGTATTGGAATGACTGGAGAGGGGTATTCCTCCTACAGAAATTGACAATTTGAACTCTTATGCATCTATCGGTTTCTATAAAATTTTACAGTTGCCCATGAGGGTCACACATTTCTCTCTGAAATTATTCTTAGGAAACACTTTTTTTTCTTATTACTATAAATTGGATTTCAGGACATTTTTCAAATTTAATGTTTCATTGATACGAGGTCTTTATCTTGCCACCTTACAAGTCTATTCTATTAATTCTAGTGGTTTTCCATGGATTTCTTTGGATTTTCTAGGTTAGCAATAACATCATATGCAAATAGTAAAACAGCTATTTTTTGTTTTAAATATTGATGGTAAAAAGGAGTAACCATACCTTATTAGCCTTTATGGTTACGCCTTTACATATTTCACATTTCACATATAATGTGTATTTGATTACTTTTTTCTCATAACTTATTCTATAGTCATGATTTTCCTACAACTGCTTCTATATTTTGACAAAATCTATAAATGTCAAGGTTTTATGAAAAGTTTCCCAAACATGAACATATGCTTCCCTGGTGGTTCAGTTGGTAAAGAACTTGCCTGCAATTCAGAAGACCTGAATTTGATCCTTGGATTGGGAAGATCCCCTAGAGAAGGAAATGGCAACCCACTCCAGTATCCTTGCCTGGGAAATCCCATGGACACAGAAGCCTGGAGGGCTACAGTCCACAGGGTCACAAAAAGTCACATACAACTTAGGGATTCAACTACCAACAATATATGTTACATACAGCAATAATGGTTTGCTTTGTATTTGTTAACTACTGCTTAAATGGTGGAGGAGCCTGGTGGGCGGCAGTCCATGGGGTCGCTAAGAGTCAGACACGACTGACTTCACTTTCACGCCTTGGAGAAGGACATGGCAACCCACTCCAGTGTTCTTGCCTGGAGAATCCCAGGGACGGAGGAGCCTGGTGGGCTGCCATCTATGGGGTCGCACAGAGTCAGACACAACTGAAGCGACTTAGCAGCAGCAGCTTAAATGGTAAAACCTCACAATATCTGGAATGTTCTCTTGACTGTGCTATGAACTAAAATACTACCCAGACTATCAATCATCAATACAATACATCAATACATGCAAATAGCTTTACACATACAAACAGACATATATACACAATACCACGGTTTTAGAACTATATTTGTAAAATAATTTCGGTGTAACCAGACAACATGAAAGGCATAAATGTGTGATTAGTCACGTCCTACTGCTGCATTTGAGCTTCCAGATGGCTGACTTTGATTCTTAGCCAGTGCTTCTAAGGGTCAGTAGACTTGTTCACCTTCATTTCTCTAAAAAAGGAATGGAAAATTCCCAGGAAGTCGGGAACCAAGCAGAGTTTCCATATGCTGTGTTCTAGTATCTAAACATGCAGTTTACTTTACCATTCATTCATTCACTCAAAATTAATGCTGACTCCAAGTTCACAGCCATGTACCAGAGGTGATAAAGTGGGGGACAGAGAGAAGGACAGACAGACATAATCCTCCCCTAAAGGGATTCAGAGAATATCAAAGGAAAAAAACATACCAAAATGGTGATACTGTGTGGTAAGTGTTAACAGAAAAAAAGAAAATTTATGAGAACCAAAAAAATCTAGATCAAAGTGTGCCAGGACAACAAGGAATGAAAGGGAAAGTTCCATAAGAGTTTGTTATGAATCCTGATGGACTGGTAAAACTCAACAGATAGACAAGACATGGACTAGTCTAAGCAAAGGAGGATAAATTTGGAGCCATGAAAGGGCTTTCAGCCTAGGAAGGCTGGAGCGTAAGATACTGTAATGTTCATACCCAAGAGATTATTTAAGCCTGGTAGAATCTCATGGCTTTAATCTTTTTATCAAACTTTCAAAAGAAAAACAATAATGTTTTCTCAGTCTTTCATGAAACCATTAATTCACTTTGTCAATACAGAGCAGGTGTCTCAACCTCAGTAGAGGGTGACATTTGGAACTTGTCACAGCTGTCTGGTGTACTATAGGCTACTTAGCAGCGTCCCTGGCTGCTAGTCACTAGGCAACAGTAGTTCCTTCCAACTGTGACAATCAACAATGTCTTCAGACAAAGCCAACTGTCCCCAAAGAGCAAAACCTCTCTCTGTTCAGAACCACCACTGGTAAAGATCATGATTTAAATTAATCAAGGACTTACTATATGTCAAGCACTGTAATATGCTTTTTATACATACTATCTCATTGAACAATCCTACTTTATTAACCCCACTTCATAGACTAAGAAACTAAGGTTGACAGAGGTCAAAAAACTCATCCAGAAAAACTCAGCAAGTGACAGACTAGGATTCATCACTAGCATTCATGCCACTAACTGCAATCCGTAACAATTTATTTATAGGTTTATGGATTTACAAGGAAGAAAGCTGAGCGCCGAAGAATCGATGCTTTTGAACTGTGGTGTTGGAGAAGACTCTTGAAAGTCCCTTCGACTGCAAGGAGATCCAACCAGTCCATTCTGGAGAGCAGCCCTGGGATTTCTTTGGAAGGAATGATGCTGAAGCTGAAACTCTAGTACTTTGACCACCTCATGCGAAGACTTGACTCATTGGAAAAGACTCTGATGCTGGGAGGGATTGGGGCAGGAGGAGAAGGGGATGACTGAGGATGAGATGGCTGGATGCCATCACTGACTCAATGGGCATGAGTCTGAGTGAACTCCGGGAGTTGGTGATGGACAGGGAGGCCTGGCGTGTTGCGATTCATGGAGTCGCAAAGAGTCGGACATGACTGAGCGACTGAACTGAACTGATAAGGGTTTCTCAAGTGGCACTAGTGGTAAAGAACTTCCTGCCAATACAGGAGACATAAGACACACAGATTCAATCCCTGCATCGAGATGATCCCTGGTGGAGGGCATGGAAACCCACTCCAGTATTCTTGCCTGGAGAATCTCATGGACAGAGGAGCCTGGCAGGCTACAGTCCAGAGGGTCTCAAACAGTCGGACATGACTGAAGTGACCTAGCACACACGCACATATAAGGACTCAATCACATATCTCAGTACTGCCAGCACATAGTAAGCTCACTGGGTCCATTATTTCTCTGAGCCTGACTTTTGTCTAGCTTCAGATCAGTCGCTCAGTCGTGTCTGACTCTGCGACCCCATGGACTGCAGCATGCCAGGCCTGCCTGTTCATCACCAACTCCCGGAGTTTACTTAAACGCATATCCATTGAGTCGGTGATGCCATCCAACTATCTTATCCTCTGTTGTCCTCTTCTCCTCCCACCTTCCATCTTTCCCAGCATCAGGGTCTTTTCCAGTGAGTCAGTTCTTCACATCAGGTGGCCAAAGTATTAGAGTTTCAGCTTCAGCATCAGTCCTTTTTTCTAGATTGGACTATCATTTTCAAATTGCTAACTCTGGCTACCATCCAAATACGGCTCATCATCTCTTATTTAGTGAGGACCAACTCCAAGCAGAGCCCAGGGAAGCAAACACGGGAGATGCTAAGCTACAACTGAGAAGCAACTGTTTTTTTTAAATGTAGTCTAGAAAGAGCAGCAAAATATTTCTGAATCATTTCTTTGACAGATAAGGATGGTGCAACAAGTGCTATGGAATGACTGTTGGCAATAAAATGGAGCAGAGAGTGCGCTGAATTCTGGGCTCCCAGAGAGTTGGGTCTGCATACTAACATCTTCAGAAATGAATAACATAAGGAAAATTTAACGTTCTTTCACACTGTCTCCTGTTCTGCAAATGAGGAACATAAGCAGGTGAAGACTTTGCAAGAGGCATGCAGGTATGGCATGAATTATCTCAGAGAGCCAATTTCCAGGACTTCAGTGTCCCTATGTACTCTTACCTAAACTGATGTGCCAGAGAAAGCATCTATTGCACCTTGACACAACCTTCATTCCCTTTTCAAAAGCAACATGTACTTTTCATCTCTTCTAAATCTTGGTGCATTGCCCCAAGGCAATAAATCCCCAGCACAACTCAAAATCTTGTATCTGGAGACCCTTCAGATTAAGGCACAATAAGCAAGTCCTCTGAGAAACTTTTTTTTTTTTTACTTCTTCCTTTTTAAAAAAAAAAACTTATCTATTTATTTGGCTGCACTGGGCTTTAGTTGCCACATGGGGATCTTCGATCTTCCTGGAAGCATCTGGAATCTTTAGTTGCAGCATGTAACCTCTTTAGTTGAGGCATGTGGGGGATCTAGTTCCCTGAGCAGTGATCAAACCTGGACCCTCTGCATTGGGAGCGTGGAGTCATAGCCATTGGATCACACACAAGTCCTGAAGAAACTTTTCTAGCCTTCCACATATTTCAGAAAAGTATCTTTCAACAAGATTTCCTGACACCAGAAATGGGCATTTGGTTAATTCCTGGGATTTTCGAATTCAAGTATGTTGCAGGGTGGGGAGGTGGGAGTAAAATCGCTGTTCATTTGTCATTTTTCCTTTTCAAACCCCTGACTACTGTCAAAGCATATGTCACTTTTTAAGAAAAATCCCACAAGGGCAAAACAAAGGAGAAAATAACCTTAAGAAATACTGAAGGTGGCAGCAGCTTGTTTCATCCAGCTGACAAACTCAGGGCAGTGTCTCTGCCAATCACAGAATTCTAAAGTAATAGGACTGCCACTGGAATGTTCATCAGCTTACTTAGCCTTTTTTCTCAGAAAAGAAATCGGATTTGAAGGATAGGTTTGACTGTTAGATATATTTTAACAAATAGATATGGTAGGTATTTGTTCAGAAATTAAACAAGCTAGATCTATGGCTCCAAGATTTTGATAAGAATATATTAATGCATATTTTAGGGTAAAATTACTTTATCAAAAACTATTCAACAGCAAAAAGTTTATTAAACTTTATACTATTTTCTTTTTCCCAAAATTGATTAGGTTAAGCAAAATGGTTCCAAATGAAATAGTAACAGACAGTCTTTTAATAAGTCCTGGTAAACTTCTAGTCCTTGGGGGCTTCCCAGAAATTTGAGGAAGTGAATGATTGGAATGATGGGCTAAAAACTCCTTTTGCTGGTGAAAAGTTTTCCAATTCCTTAGTTTCAATAGAATTGACAAAGGACCTAAGGGAATTGTCAGCTGAGAGATCATTTAGAATCACTTTTTGATAATAGATAACTCATTTTATTTTTGGCATGCCACTCAGGAGGAATTCCTAGAACTAAGTGACATCAATTTAGCCCAACTCTTTCAAGTCCCATTTACATTTCTGTATGAACGTTTTCAGCACTAAAAGCTACAAAAATGAAAAACACTGAAATGAATGCTGTAAGGTCTCTTATTCTAACAGTGAATGACAAATCCATGGATCCATGAATTAATGAACAAGCCATCTTTTTAACAGATGAATCTCCAACAATATCTCATTTTTATATGTAATAAGTATCAAAATGTATAATAATGCTTGACACATTATATACAAATAACAATTGAAAAAATAACAATCTGTTAGCAATTTTGGTCACAGAACATGTGAAAATTTCAATTGATATCAACAACTTTTGTAGCAGAGAAGTAGAAGTCTGTGATCAATAAAACCCTTTAGGACATAAAAATACTTCCATTAGAACAGAATTATATGGTGGAAGTGGAGTAAGAAGATCTACGAAAACATGGAAAGTTTTTCCATTAAAAAAAAAAGATGCTTGCAGACCAACAAATTTTTGGTTACCAAAGAGGGAAGGGTGAGAGAGGGATAAACTGGGGTTTCAATTAACATATACACACTACTATTATATATAAAACCAACAGCAACCTACTGTATAGCACAGGGAAGTACACTCAATATTTTCCTCTTTCTTCAGCTGCACTGTTAGGCATGTGGGTCTTAGTTCCCTGACCAGGGTTCAAACCCTTGTGCCCTGCAGAGGAAGCAGAGTCTTAACCACTGGACTGCCAGGAAAGGCCCTACACTCACTATTTTGTAATAACTTATAAGGGAAAGGCAGGTTTCCCATGAAGCTCAGCTGGTAAAGAATCATCTGCAATGCAGGAGACCCTGGTTAGATTCCAGGGTCAGGAAGATCTCCTGGAGAAGGGATAGGCTACTCTCCAGTATTCTGGCCTGCAGAATTCCCTGGGGACTATGTAGTCCATAGGGTTGCAAAGAGTTGGACAGGACTGAGCGCCTTTCACTTTCATAAGGGAAAAGAATATGACAAAGAATACATTTATGTATAACTGCATCATTTTGCTGTACACCTAACAACACTTGTAAATCAACTAAACTTCAATAAAAAAATTTAAGTGCTTGTTCATAAATGGATACTACTAGAAAGAGTCAGATTTGCTCTAGTATTTAGATTTCGGTGGGAATGTTTAACAGTAATACAACAGTTTTATTTTACATTTTTATTGGAGTATAGTTGCACAATGGTTTTTAAACATCAATACAGTACTATGGAAATGCCATCTTTAAAAACCCTGTTGAAAAGTTTCGATAGCCTCTTAAAAAGCAATGAGGGGCACATGCATTTTCAATCTTTCTTCAGTGCTCATATGAGCAAAAATATTTGAAGATTACCTATTTAGCAGGTGTTAATTGTTCTCCCTCTGTCTCCCCTTCACCACTTTAGGAAAGAGTTACTTAGAGTGTGACTAGGGGAAAGAAGAAGGAAACAAGAAATATTCTACAATGAGAAGCAGGAATTGTTCATAATCTATTTTTTGACAATTTCAGAATATTGGGTGTATTTTTATGAATATTTCTAAAGAAAACAGCATACTGACTTTGGGAGGTCTCCGCTCAAGACGGTGATGGAGGATGATCGCCGGGTCACCTCCTCCCACAACACTCACTGACTCTGCAGCTATAATACACACGCAACGACTTCCTCTGAAAAACCCTAAAGGTCGTCTAAGCAACCAAAACACACTGAGCAAGGCTTCCCAGGTGGCACAGTGGTAAAGAATCTGCCTGCCAATGCGGGTGTCATCCCTGATTTGTGAAGATTCCTCAGAGAAAGAAGGTCCATCAAGTGTGGTTTTTCCAGTAGCCATGTATGGATGTGAGAGTTTGACTATAAAGAAAGCTGAGTGCTAAAGAACTGATGCTTTTGAACTGTGGTGTTGGAGAAGACTCTTGAGAGTCCCTTGGACTGCAAGGAGATCCAACCAGTCCCTCCTAGAGGAGATCAGTCCTGAGTGATCATTGGAAGGACTGATGAAGCTGAAACTCCAATACTTTGGCCACCTGATGCAAAGAGCTGACTCATTTGAAAAAGCTGTGATGCTGGGAAAGATTGAAGGCAGGAGGAGAAGGGGACAACAGAGGATGAGATGGTTGTATGGCATTACTGGCTCAATGAACAAGAGTTTAGGTAAACTCCGGGAGCTGGTGATGGACAGGGAGGCCTGGCTGCTGCAGTCCATGGGGTCACAGAGAGTCGGACACGACTGAGCATGCCCACGTACACATGGAGCCAAGAAGACAAAGCCCCCATAGAAGCAGGCAGGAGGAGCTGGGACAAAACCTCATCATAAACCCCATCCCAGCATGGCCACCCACAAATCAGAGAGAACTCAAAACCTGGAGCTGCTCCCTGAGGAGGCAGGAGTTGAACCCCACAGTAGGCTCCCAACTTGTAACACTTGCATCTGAGAGACAATACCCCAAAACATTTAGCTTCGAAATCCAACAGGGCTCAAGTCCAAGAAACCCACAGACTGTAAGGAACTGAGAAACGCCTCTTAATGGGGTCTTTCATGACTCACCTGCCGCAGGGCTCAAGGCAGAGGAGAGGGTCTGGAGGCATCCAGATTTGATACGACTAAAGTTCATTTGCTTATCTTAAAGCGTCTGAGTTAGACACACACACAAGCCTGCTGGCTGGCGGACACCATCTTTTACCCTCTTTCTCTTCCTCACGCTGGCCAGTGGATACCATCTTTTTTTAAATTTCCTTCTTTCTCCCAACAGGCACCATCTAAAATTCTCTTCCTCCGCTATGTTCTAGAGCCACAGCACCTCCAAAAGGGGAGCTTTCAAACGTGGCCGGTGCCCCGGTTTTTGCGGCTGCTGAGTAGGGGCTACCCTTAGCTTGCTCAGCTCTGGAAGTGGGCGAGACTTATGTTCCTAGGTCCCAAGGAAGAAAGAGCAACCAACGGAGAAAAAGTTCTTAAACTGCTTCCGCCCCCAAGAGACGGGAAGAGGCAACAGCTCCTGGGAGCAGACTTTGTTAATTAACCATTCTAGCTGCAGCTCGAAAGGCAGGTTATCTAATTAAATCCACGTGTAAGTGCTATTTACAGTCCTTTCCAGAGCTCTCCAAGGGGAGGTGCTAACTTCATGCTCTCCTTGGACAAACCAAAATTCCAGTATCTCCCAGAGGGAGGCTTTCACACGTGTCTGGTGGCCGGGTTTTGAGGCTGCCTCCTAGGAGATGCTCCAGGATTGCCTGGCTCTGGAGATGGTGGTGGGAGCTGGGGGTTAACTGCTTTGGAGTCCTCTGGGCCTTATAACAGTGGGAGAGACTGTTCTGGCAGGCCAGCACCCCCAGGGCACTGTGCAGACTATAGCCTGAAGCACTGCCCTGACTATCTATGACAGAGGCCTATTTGCTTGTTCTGGAGCCTGAGGGGTAGCCTCAGGTTTGCCAAGTACACAGAGGCCTAGAGAGGTGCTCTCAGGGAACCCAGGCAGTTGTATGCCATCTTTTCTTGCTCTCTCTGTCTTGCCACACCTTACTGATACCTCCTGGAGAGGAGTTTAGATGCTCATCTGGAGCCCCAGTTTTTGTGACTACCACTCTGGGGACACCTCCAGATGGCCCGGCTCTGGCAGACAGTGAGTCTTCCACTTGTAGACTGTATGTATTTGCATACTTTAAAAGCTGCTGCCTGAAGGTATGAATTCCAAACAGCCTGAATCTAGGTGCTGACTGAGATCCTCCCCATTGGAACACCTGCAGGTTTTGGCACACCCTCAACTAATGGGAGAATCCCAGGGACAGGGAGCCTCACGGGCTGCCATCTATGGGGTCACACAGAGTCGGATCCAACTGAAGTGACTTAGCAGCAGCAGCAGCAACTAATGAGAACCATCAAAAATAAAAATGCTGCTGCTGCTGCTGCTAAGTCACTCCAGTCGGGTCCGACTCTGTGCGACCCCATAGACGGCAGCCCACCAGGCTCCCCCGTCCCTGGGATTCTCCAGGCAAGATCACTGGAGTGGGTTGCCATTTCCTTCTCCAATGCATGAAAGTGAAAAGTGAAAGTGAAGTCACTCAATCGTGTCCAACCCTCAGCAACCCCATGGACCGTAGCTTTCCAGGCTCCTCCATCCATGGGATTTTCCAGGCAAGAGTACTGGAGTGTGGTGCCATAAAAATAAAAATAGGCTGTCCTATATAGCTCAAGGAATTCGACTCAATAATGCTTTGCTGCTGCTGCTAAGTCGCTTCAGTCGTGTCTCACTCTGTGTGACCCCACAGACGGCAGCCCACCAGGTTCCTCTGTCCCTGGGATTCTCCAGGCAAGAATACTGGAGTGGGTTACGATTTCCTTCTCCAATGCATGCACGCATGCTAAGGCGCTTCAGCTGTGTCTGACTGTGCGACCCCATGGACAGTAGCCCACCAGGCTCCTCTGTCCATGGGATTCTCTAGGCAAGAACACTGGAGTGGGTTGCTATTTCCTTCTCCACAATAATGCTCTATGGTGATCTAAATGGGAAAGAAATCCAAAAAAGGGGATAAATGTATAGGTAGAGCTGATTCACTTTACCGCACAGTAGAAACTAACAAATATTGTAAAGCAATTCTGCTCCAGTAAAATTTTTTTTAAGTACAATAAAATAAGCTGCTTGGACAATCACAAAAGTTTAAGAGACAACCAAGAGCTGGGGAGGGTTGAAAGATACAGGTCATCTCCTATTATGGGGCCACTTCTTCAAGACTGAGAGAGCTGTCTGTTTTATCTAACGCATAGAAAGCAATGTAGGGAGACAAGGAGAATGAAGAAAGAGAGAAATATGTTCTAATCAAAGGAATAAGACAAAACTTCAGGGGAAAAAAAAACCACCTTAAATAGAGATAAGTAATTTGCCTGATAAAGAGTTCAAAGTCATGGTCATAAAGATGCTCACCAAACTCGAAGAAAACTAAGTGAACATAGTGAGAACTTCAACAAGAAATAGAAGCTATAGTGAAGTACCAAACAGAAGTCACAGAGCTGAAGAAGACAATAACTGACCTGAAATACAGTGTTCTGACTTTGAAGTTGGGTAGCGTTTCACACCTACAGTCTAATGATACATTTTGTCCTGTTTTAACAATTATGATAGACTGGAAAACGCACCATCAGGACTGAATCCTTACCTCATTCAGTGGTAAACCAAACTAGCCCAGTCCAGGCAGTAGTGACCCATCCTCCTCAAGCTGATGAGAGCCACTGTCAACATGCCAGCAACACTCCCTCATAAAAAAGTGAAGAGGAATACATTGTACAAATTCCTTACACCTTACAAATCCATTCTTAGGCACAGCCGGGGAAGTTTTCTGGGAGAAAAAAAATAGCTCTGCTCTGCTCAGAGAACAAGATTTCCAAATGTTCTGGTTTCTGTTCAAGAATGTCTACAGCTCTCTGTCCTTTCTCTTTCCAAAGAAATGATATAGTAGTTAGACAGGAAAATGAGTGTGTGTGCAGGGTGAGGGTGGGGATTTGTGTGCATATATTTACATGTGTAATAAGATATTTCCATGTAAATATTTCACTGTTTCCATTTCTATTGTGTATCTTCCTTTTATGAAAAATAATATAACTGAGGCTTTGGCTCATTATCTAGTCCTCAGCATTGGCCCCCATCCAGGTATAATTTTCAACCTGCTCACCATTCCAAATTCACTGACACGGAGCCATTGCCTGCAAAGCAGTGTCCTCAAGATGCCTATTGTCTCCATACTCTGTCTCTCGAATCCCTTGAGGGGAAATTCACAACAGCTGCAACTGCTTGGATTTACAGCAGGAGTTCATTGGCTATGCACAACTAGCCTTTTAAAATGACTCATCTAGGGAATTAACCATTACCATGCACGGTATTTGATTAATTGTTGACAAAAGTTAACCAGATGTCAATATTTTGCATTCATGTAAACTGAATACATTCTTAAAAAGTCTTACCACGTGCTTTTGTGCTGAGGATCCCATGCTGCCCAAGGCGGACGTGGACACCAAGCAATTGCCTCAGATTTAGATAATGAGTTCTTTGTTTGCTCAACATTCTGGTATTAAACTTGGCCTCATACTTACATCTGTTTTCTTGATGGGCACTGAAAGCAGGCAATAGGGATACACAGTGAACTAGAAAATCACTGCCTGTTAAATCACTAGTCTGATGAAGTAGGAACAAGGCAAACAGTTGTGGTGGGAAAGGGGACTTGAAGAAGCAGGAAGAAAGGTCTGAGGGGTGAAATCATGTGGTATTTTGGGGAAACTAGTTCCAGCTTTTAGTTCAAAAGGTAAAGAGAGGTCAAATCATACAACCTTTGTGCTCTGTTAAGGAACTTATAGCTTATTCCATGAAGTGAAAGTCGCTCAGTCATCTCAGACTCTTAGCAACCCCATGGACTATACAGTTCATGGAATTCTCCAGGCTGGAATACTGAAGTGGGTAACCATTCCCTTCTCCAGGGTATCTTCCCAACCCAGGGATCAAACTGAGGTCTCCCACAGTGCAGGCGGATTCTTTACCAGCTGAGTCACCAGGGAAGCCCAGCTTATTCTGTAAATAAGTAATAATTAAAAAACCGTAAGCAGTGGCCAGATCGGGTTAGTCCTTTCTGTCATTCATTCTCTTCTTTTCCTGCCTTGTATTAGACTGAACTGCATGAAACTGCGACCTCGTGGGTTGAAAGTAAACAAATATTGATGCTCTCATAAGGGTCAAATTAATACTTAACAGCACTCTGCAATTATATTTTTAATTGTGTTTGTCTGTTAAATGTCTATCTCTGTGGCTAGATGGTAGACTCCAGAGCCGGACAATTTTGGTTCATAAATCAGCTCTTATTAGCTGTGTGATTCTGGATAAGTTTCTTAACCCCTCAGACTTCTAATTTCCTTGTCTCTAAAGTGGAACACTATTCCTGGGAGTTATTTTGAACATTAAGTAGTCAATATATATCAATGCCTGAAATGATATTCGAGATATAGTAAAGTGAAAGTCAGTCATGTCTGACTCTTTGCAACCCCATGGATGTATATTCTGTTGGTTTCTCCAGGCCAGAATACTGGAGTGGGTACCCATTCCCTTCTCCAGGGGATCCTCCCAACTCAGGGATCATACCGAGGTCTCCTGCATTGCAGGCAGATGCTTTACCAGCTAAGCCACCAGGGAAGCCTGAGATAGAGTAAGTGCCGCTAAAATATTGATATTAGCTACTAGCATCACCATCATCGTGTTATTACTGCTATCATCAGCATCAGCCTCATCACTTTCAAACGCCTTTGTTAACTGTGAAGAAGGAGGAAAGTCAACCTAGAGCTAGAAATTGGAAGCACCTTCTTTTTGTTAGATTCCATAGGTTTTCAGTCTTCTTCCCTTAGCTTAAGTTCAATAACTAATCCTAGAAGGATATTTCCTCAGCCTTTTAAACCTGCTCATGTAGTATTAAAATCCCATACCTGAATTTCTGAATCATACAAAATACCTGCTGTAAATGAAGATGAGTTATGTCAGTTTTTTTTAAACCGACAAAATATCAACAGCCTTTCATAAAGCACTGACTTGCAACCAAAAAATAAAAAAAAATAAAAACTTCCTTCGTGGGATGCACTTTCCTCATCTGGCAAGCTAATGTTGAGAAAGACCCTTATAGCTATCTCTAGTATTCTGCTTCGTAGAACAAAGTTAACTAAGAAATACAGTTTGCATCAGCATGTAACTTTTCCCTAGTCAAGCCAACAATCTCTACTTCAGTATAAAATGGCACATTATCCTACTGCCTTTTCTCACGCAGGATTCTTGCTTTTCACTGGATACTATTAGGTCAGTATGCCGTCCACCTGTAGCAGCTGCAATGCTTCTTGATGGTACCCACCTGCATGCAGGGATTCTCCTTATCCTCCTGACAGCACGATTTCTCAAGTGAAGGCCACTAGTCTCACCCAGAAGAGTAGGATTTACAAAAGAGATGCTGTCCTTTATCTTCCAGTATCTCATTCTTGAGATTAGCATTTTAGGGTTCATTCATTAGTTTTCTCACAATATTATCTCATAATAGTAACTACCACTGATTGAGAACTGACATGCCAGATACTGTCTTAGGCACTCCAAGTGTATTCTCTAAGTTACCCAACCATCTATCTATCTATACATATGTATAGACACACCCCTATCTACAGACATACTTAAGTATGCATATATATTGGGTTGGCCAAAAAGTTTGTTTTGGCTTTTTATACAATGTTACAGAATAGTCTAAATGAATGTTTTGGCCAACCCACTATGTACATATACATATATGCTATGCTATGCTACGCTAAGTCACTTCAGTTGTGTTCGACTCTGTGCGACCCCATAGACGGCAGCCCACCAGGCTCCCCCGTCCCTGGGATTCTCCAGGCAAGAACACTGGAGTGGGGTGCCATTGCCTTCTCCATATATATGTGTGTGTGTGTGTGTATGTGTGTGTATGTGTGTGTGTGTGTGTGTGTATACATGTGAAACTAAAAGTGTTAGTTGCTCAGTCATGTCTGACTCTTTTGTGATCCCATGGACTGTAGCCCATCAAGCTTCTGTGTCCATGGAATTCTCCAGGCAAGAGTACGGGAGTGGGTAGCCNATATATGTGTGTGTGTGTGTGTATGTGTGTGTATGTGTGTGTGTGTGTGTGTGTATACATGTGAAACTAAAAGTGTTAGTTGCTCAGTCATGTCTGACTCTTTTGTGATCCCATGGACTGTAGCCCATCAAGCTTCTGTGTCCATGGAATTCTCCAGGCAAGAGTACGGGAGTGGGTAGCCATTCCCTTCTCCACTGGGATCCTCCTGACTCAGGGAGAATTTTTATCATCTGTATGTATATATATACCCAGTGGCTCAGATGACAAAGAATACACACACACACACACACACACACACACACATAAAACTATACCATTATGAAGTCCATTTTACAGAAGGAACAGAGAATTAGAAGGAATAAATCATTCAAAGTGACATAGTTTGTGTCAGAGGCTGAAAGTGAGCCAGTCTTTCTGCATTTTTAAACACTTTGAGTACAATTCAGTGTTTATAGCTTCTGAAAAGCAACAAATCCAAGAAGCTTTTCAGGAAAAAAATGCAAAATAAGCAGTATGATATCTTGGAAATAAGATTTAGAGAAAAATGTTCTGGGTCCCTTCCTGGGTCCTGCTGATTGTGGGTGGGATATGCCCTCTTGCACAAAATACTCACCTTTCCCTGAGACCTCAATTTCCTCTTGTAGAATGAAGAGTTTAGAACAGATAATCTCTAAGGTTTCTTTTGGCTCTAAAGAGAAATGATTTGCTTTGGAAAGGCATTGTTTCTACGATGAGGATAAATAAATGCTCAGAATTCCAACTATTCTTAAAGAAAGGTAACATTCTCCCCTGAAGCAATAAAATAACTATCGTCGAGCCATCCTTCAGATCTTGGTTTAGAGAGCAGGATATTAGTCTAACCTTCCCTGGGATCCCTCCTTCATCCTGTACCAACACAGCACAGTCTGCGAATACAAACTGCTTTGTGTAGCTAGATGGTAAGTGCCTAGAAGGTAGGTACCATGTATATCGGTCCACTGAACCCCTGCCTGGTGCCTAGCACAGGGCTTGCCACAGAGAAAGTGCTCAGGAACGTCTATCAGCTAACTGTATTTTAAAAGGGGCTCACGGCTTCCAGGTTTTCAGTACTGGATGTTGTAGAGGTAACATTTCTTTCTGCCCTTCCAAGCGGTAAGAGTCTAGTAATGAGTCTTTCAGGTCATAAGAAGGTTATAATTTATTTTCTTAGCTCATAGCATAGAAGCCAGTGATGAGCAGAGCCTACCACAAGTGTGCAAATCACAACTCCCATCCCTAAGAAACAAATATCGAAGATGATAACGTCAACTTTTATATCAATGAACTGGATCTAGCTGAAATCTTGCACATGAGCAAGGCTTACTGACTGAAGCAAAGGGATGGATAAATGAATCCTTTTGTGCTTGGTGTTCTTGGCTAGAACCAGCAGCCAAAGTGCTTCTGTCCCCTCGGCTGAGGCTGCACTGACGGGCCCACCCACTGCATACATCGTAAAGACAGCTGTGCCTTTCAGCCTGGAATGCACAACTGGTGGCAGCCACAGCGACTTGGGTAACTGGGGGCAGAGGGTTTGTGAACTGCCTCCCTCTCTTTGTGCAGCATGTCCCCTGGGATGCAAGATTACAGTGCCCAGGAGCGGTAGGGGCTGGGCACAGCATGGCTGAGGCTGCTGGGCAGCCACTCAGCAGTGGCTTACTGGCAGGGAGCAGCTCAGTCTCAGACCACACGGAAACAGACGTGCTGACTACAGCATGCAGCAAAGAAAACGAGAGCTTCTGACTGTTTGGTGGGCTCGGACGGGTGGAGGGAAGGAGGGGGCGTCAGGGAGGCTGCCAAGCTGCGCTGTTCATGGAAGTGTGGGAAGACTCAAGGGGAGGCGTTTTGCCAACTCAGAGGCAGTTGGGCTGACTCTCTACAATCCCTCTTTTTTCCCTGCTTAAATGAGAAATCCTGCTGGGTGGAATGGGAACGGGGCCAAGGAAGGAGTGATTCTGCTGGGCGAGCGTGGATGCTCGCACCCAGGAAAGGTGTCCGCCAGATGGGATCAGGGCCAGTGGGAGGGGGTGGGGGAGGAGGAGGAGGAGGAGGAGAAACTGAGGGAAGGGAGATGAGCACCAATGAGAATGAAAGTCAGTGTCAGAGACTGGGACTAGCAGATGTCACCACTTATATGCAGAAAGGATCAACAGGAAGCTATACTCAATGTCCTGTGAGAAACCATAATGGAAAAGAGGATTAAAAAAGAGAACATATACACGTATCTCTGAATCACTTTGCTGTACAGGAGAAACTAACAACACTGTAAATCAACTACACTTCAATTTAATAAAAGAAATAACAGCAAGTAGAAAAAGCAAAAAGAAACGTTCCACGAGGAGAAGAAAAGGGAGAAAACCAGAGCAGGTCAAAACTGGGGAGTTCAGCCCTGGAAGAACCACGTTTCTGTGTTACGGAACAGACCCACCTACCTTCCAAATGTCAAAATGAAACTACGTTCACTTGAAACAAGCAGTGAAAGACCACCCCCCGGACAGTATAAAGTAAGCCTACTGCCCGGAAATTCTCCTGGTGGGTGTTAATTTCCATGGGAATACATTTTTCCCAAGCAGCAAACCAGGGAAGAGTTGTTTAAAAAGAAACAAAAAAACTTCTAAAAACCATGCTGCTTTTTAAGTAAAGTAGAACAAATAAAATGCTGTCACAGGAAAACCACACACTACTTCTAAATAGTCGCTATTTCCTAAAATATAATTTAAAACACAAGAATCCTAAGTTGTTTTTCTAACAAAATATTAAAGTTACAAAGATACTGTGGTAAGGAAACCTAGAGGTAAAATTACAGATGTCAAAGAAGTGAATTCCATTTTGAAGTGATGTCATTTTTTAGAACTTTTTTTTATTTTTTTTAGAGCTTTTTGATGTTCCCTTGTGGAGACTTAAGAGGAGCTAAAAGACCATCAAGTGAATGTTACATTTTTTGGTGACAATCCCACAAACTCCAGGTGCCCTGAGGACCAGAATCCCACTTGTTTCGATCTCTCACAGAGGCTGAAGCATATTTTGACGATTTAGCTATTGACTGATTACAAATAAAAAGCCCCACACCTTCCCCCTTCCCAGATCTGGATCTAGGCTTCAAGAGGTCCTTGAACCCTTCCACTTCCTCTTGGAACTCTGTGCCCATCACGTGAACAAGACTGGGCTGGCCTCATGGAGTCTGAGAAGCCACATGAACAACACTCTAGAGGTCCTGGGCGAGCCATTTTAAACTAGCCTCCAGCTAGTTGATGCCCAAACAGGTGAGAGAATTCAGGTAAGATAGCAGGGCCACCAACCCTACTCATGGTCAACAACAAATTGAGGACCAAAAGTGCTGCCCAATTGATTCCCTGATTCATGAGCAATATCAAATACTCTTGGCACTTCCCAGGGGGTCTGGTGGTTAAGACTTTGCTTTCCAATGCAGGGGGTGCATGTTCCATCCGTCGTTGGGGAACTAAGATCCCACATGCCTCGTGGCCAAAAAACCAAAATATTAAACAAAGCAATATTGTAACAAATTCAAGAAAGACTTTAAAAATGGTCCACATTTAAAAAAAAATCTAAAACCAATTCTAAATTCTTAGTGGTTAAGCCATTGAGCGTGGGGCTCCTTCCCTACAGAGCAGCAAGGCAACTGATACAGGTGACACAGACCAGACACTCACCTGTGCATTCGTACTGGAGACCTTTTCCGTAATAGCCCTTCTCGCAGATGCACTCAAACTGACCCGTGTGAGTCCCGCATTTGCAGCTTGCCATCTGGTCACAGCAGTCTTTGCCGGCTTCACACAGATAGGAGCAATGGGACATATCCTCTTGAATAAAACTCCCAGAAGGCAGATCTACAATCACATACGACAGGGAGGTCATGAAAAAACAAAAAAAAGGAATGAGCAGTGGAATGCGACATTCTCTTGTTACGAGGAAATATCTTTTCATTTCCGTCAAATTCCCAATCGCTCCCCACTCCCATCTGAATAGCAAAGTGTGTGATTTGCACAAGCACAGGCTGGGGATTTGGTGCGGCTTGGGATTTGGTGCAGCCGGGTAAGCGCTTTCGTCTGGGACCTCATCCTCAGTTCTCCAGGCCAGGCAGGGTCAGGCAGAAATTGAGTCATTTCAGCGAGGAATCTCCAGATGCAGCAGGAAGTTATGCAGTCGGTTCTCCAGGTCAGTCTCCTGGCTTCCCAACCAGCATGAGGTCAGGCAGCAGTAACCAGATTTCTAGAGTCCCTGCTCAAATAAACAAATAAAGCTGCAGCCCTGACTGCTGCCTAAGGGTGTTGATTGTGGGCAACTGACTTAAAACACATACCTTTACTTCTATAATTATTTGATTAAAGACTGAAACAATGGCACCACACAAGTTGAATCACACAACTAGGGTCTGGTTTGTCTCTCAACCCTAAATAAGTTTTCACATGTAAAGGTGACCTTTACTAATTACTCGAGCCATGCTCTGAAGTGAGCCATGCTGGGAATTTTACAACCCAGGCAGAGGTGTCCTGTTCTGAAAGTGACTTAACAGGGCAGGGTAAAGTTGATTACAATTGACCAAGAATCGATGGCCTAGAATCAGGCACACAGTAAGTTCTATTTATCCTGTGGAAGATGTTCAAAAGTCTCAGCCTAAATTTCAGTACTAGGTCCATGGTGGTAGGCCCAGAAACAGTGATGGGCTCACAGTAGGAACTCAAAGGGGTGAGTTTCAGCAACATACATGAACTGCTAATGAATACCCAGAAAAGAGACAGGTGATGGCCTCTGTTATGGAACATCTCTCTCAACGCATTAAGACCTATACAGTAACAGGAACAAAGTAAAGGGAAGATTCCAGCCCTAAGGGAAAGAAACTAGTACAGCCAAGCACCCTATTAAAGCCCCTGCAACAGACTGTGGTGTGGGTATAAGGTCTGCAACATGGGCACCTAGGAATTACCTCTGAGACACAGGTTGAACTGGTGGTCTAGGGAGCAAGAAAAATGGAGCTGTAAGATTGGTGCACTGGCATTTAGGTCTGGGAGGGATAAATGAACAACTTGTATATGGGGAAAGCTATTATTCTGGAACCTACGTCCACTGAGAATGGCCACAAACACAGGCAGTCTTGAGGCCAAAAGTGCACTACATTGTTCCAACCTCGTGGACTGTAGTCCTCCTGGCTCCTCTGTCCACAGGATTCTCCAGGCAAGAATATTGGAGTGGGTTGCCATTTCCTTCTCCAGGGGATCTTTCTGACTCAGGGATTGAACTTGTGCCTCTTAAGTCTCTTGTGTTGGCAGCTGGGTTCTTTACCATTAGAACCACCCTGGGAATCTAAAAAGTGGATCTCTCCAAATTGAAAGTAGTTTCAGTAGACCCCAAAATACAGCAAACTGGTGGTTACCAGTAGGGGGATGGGCAATAGAGGGGTGGTGGAGTCAATTGTATGAAAATAAAAAACTATTTTTTAAAAAGGATGCAACTTCAGAGGACATCAAGACGGGAAATGAGGTTAATTTCTTTTGCTTTGATTATGCTTTTCAGAAAAAAAAACAGGATCTTTTATTATGGAATCTGGAAACTCCTTCAGAGGAGTACACTAATGTACTCCTAATGTACACTAATGTGTAAACTGTGAGATACACTAATTTTAGATACTGCTGCTGCTGCTAAGTCGCTTCAGCTGTGTCCAACTCTGTGTGACTCCATAGACGGCAGCCCACCAGGCTGCCCCGTCCCTGGGATTCTCCAGGCAAGAACACTGGAGTGGGTTGCCATTTCCTTCTCCAGTGCATGAAAGTGAAAAGTGAAAATGAAGTCACTCAGTCGTGTCCAACACAGTAATAAAAGTTACGCCTTTCAAAACCTTGTTACAATATGGTAACCAAAATCCTTTCCTTGAAGACTCTGTCCCATCCAGTTTCTGAGTCGCATTAGGGCAGAAGGCCCCCATCCTACAAGACAGAAGGCTAGTAGGACTCGAAACAAGTCCTCTACGACACAGCTGATAACACTCGTAATTTCATAATCCCAGCTAGTGCAACAGCCATTCTGTCTTCCCACTCAACATATCACTTTTCCCAGAGAAAAGGACAAACAAAAAAAAGTCCCAGGTGGTGAACTTCTGCCATGTGCCAAATATTACACTGGTGAAATTTAAATATTTTATTTAATCCTCTTGACAAAACTATATGGCACAGGTTATAATAGCTCCATTTTAAAAGCAGAGAAAACTGAAGGTCATTGATGTTAGATAAATCGCCTAAAATAACAGCAATAATGGACAGTTACTGACAGCTTAGTATTATAAGCTCTCAGTAAGTTGTCTAGTCTCTTTCTATGTATTAATCCATGTATTCCTGGGAACAAACCTACGAAGTAGGCAGTCTTCTTGTACCCTATTTCATCAGTAAGAACTCTAAGGAGTACAAAAGTTAAATAGTTTGGTCAAAGCCACTTAGTTACTAGTTGACCGACTGGGACTTTTTTTGCTGTCTCCAGAGGTAGCCTGGGATTCTGCTCCAAACTCTTCTGTTGGAACCACAGTAAGGCTGACCCATTTATCTTGTATGTGTATTAGTCACTCAGTTGTGTCCAACTCTTTGTGATCCCATGGACTATATAGCCCCTCAGGCTCCTCTACCATGGAATTCTCCAGGCAAGAATATTGGAGTGGATAGCCATTCCCTTCTCCCAGGGATCTTCCCAATCCAGGGATTGAACTGGGTGTCCTACACTGCAACAGAGTCTTTACCATCTGAGCCCCCAGGGAAGCTTATCACTAATTGTGAGGAAATCTTGTGTTGCCATGATTTACCCATCAGACCATCTTTTACATGGATATCTGAAAGATGAAGCCTAATTTGCTCCATGGCTTTGGTCTGAGGCTATATCCTCAATCCCCTACTTCCAATCTACACTTTCTCTTCTGGATCACAGCAACATACATGCCCATACTACACCTGGAAGTTCATCATCTGACGTAGTCATTTAGTCTGACTAAACATCACCATAAACAGTGTACAGAGAACTTAACGAATGGATTTACTTATGCTAAGGACTTCCCTGGTGGCTCAGACGGTTGAGCGTCTGTCTACAATGAGGGAGACCCGGGTTCGATCCCTGGGTCAGGAAGATCCCCTGGAGAAGGAAATGGCAATCCACTCTAGTACTCTTGCCTGGAAAATCCCATGGGCAGAGGAGCCTGGTGGGCTACAGTCCCTGGGGTTGCAAAGTCGGACACGACTGAGCGACTTCCCTTTCACTGATGCTGTCCTCCGTTGCTCTCACTGCTCTTCAGTTTTTCCATAAGCATATCATATCAATCTTCAAGCTGTCNCCTGGAAAATCCCATGGGCAGAGGAGCCTGGTGGGCTACAGTCCCTGGGGTTGCAAAGTCGGACACGACTGAGCGACTTCCCTTTCACTGATGCTGTCCTCCATTGCTCTCACTGCTCTTCAGTTTTTCCATAAGCATATCATATCAATCTTCAAGCTGTCAGGCCAATAAATACGTGGTAAGTATTTATTATCCCTCTAATCTTCATGAATATTTCTGGAAACATTCTGGTGAGATTTATGAAGCCTGTCTCTCAATGTTTACTTCATCCTTCCGAATAACTGTAGATGAAATCTAAGTCAAGGCTTCTGACTCCGAGTGTGGCCTTAAAACACATCTCCATTCATTCCACTGATTCTAATGGTCCCGGGTGGAAGCATATGGATATTTTAGTGAAAATATATCNGCCTTAGAAAGAATTCCATGTTTTTAGGCAGTGATTCAAGAAGAACAACATTGGAACCTAGGGTTCTGTTGCTAAAAGGAGATATTAGGATCTTAAAAATAACTTTGCCTCAATTCATTTTAGAGGACAGACTCAGCGATTAGGTCTAGATTCTCAGATTTTAAGATTCATGTCTATAGAAAACATATTTCATTGGTACATAATCAAGAAGTATTTATTCTAATTAAGTAATTGCTGCCAACTTGTTTGAGAGTCTGTGAGCAAAAGATAATGCTGTTAAACCTGAATTTATAAACAAACTAAAAATTACTCTGGAAAACATCTGGAAAGCGAGCATTTTGAGAAAAGGTATTCAAACACTTCACTCCACTCCTTCGCAAAAACCAAGCAAAGTATAAACACCAAAGTCCTAATGTACAGCACAGGGAACTATACTCAATATCCTGTGATAAACCACAATGGAAAAGAATATGAAAAAAAGAATGTATACATGTGTACAACTGAGTCACTTTGCTGTATAGCAGAGATTGGCTGCTGCTGCCGCTAAGTCGCTTCAGTTGTGTCCGACTCTGTGTGACTCCGTAGACTGCAGCCTACCAGGCTCCTCCATCCATGGGATTTTTCCAGGCAAGAACACTGGAGTGGGGTGCCATCGCCTTCTCCAGCAGAGACTGGCACAGCACTGCAAATCAACTATACTTCAGTTTTTTTTACAAAAGTGAAGGAAAACAAATAGTGCTGAGGGACCATACTGAAGACAGGAACTGAGGACAGGTGTGTGTTGCAGGACAACGTGAGATACTAATGGAGACATGTACCAAGTACACACACCAAGGGGCTCAATCGACAGTCTCAAAAGTCTCTGTGCTTTTCCCCCCCATTTAGCTTCAAATTTTTATTGGCATAAATCATAATAAGATCTGTTTACTGTCTACATCAAAATTCTTGGCTCTTAAAGCTTAAAAATCTACCCTCTTGATGAGTAACAGAAGACGTGGAATGAATACTTGGTACATGAGAGCTAATTCCTCACTCCAGACAAGAAAGGAACCTCTGAATGACTCTCCTCAAAATGAACAGAAGTAACTAACGTTGGTGAGAACGGGGTGAAAAGGGAACACACGTCACACTGCTGGAGGGAATGTAAATTGGTGCAACTACTGTGGAAGACAGTATGGAGGTTGTGCAAACATCTAAAAATAGAACTGCCATATGTCCCAGAAACCCTACTCTTGGGTCTATAGCTGAAGAAAGCAAAAAAAACAAAAACACCCAAATTGAAAAGATACATGCACTTCAAACTTCATAGTGGCCTTATTCACAAATGCCAAGATCAGGAAGCAATCTAAATGTCTGTTAACAGATGAATGGATAAAAAGAAGTGGTATATATACACAATGCAATATTCAGTTCAGTTCAGTTCAGTTGCTCAGTCGTGTCCGACTCTGCGATCCCATGAACCGCAGCATGCCGGGCCTCCCTGTCCATCACCAACTCCCAGAGTTCACTCATACTCATGTCCATCGAGTTGGTGATGCCATCCTCTGTCGTCCATCTCATCCTCGGTTGTCCCCTCCTCCTCCCACCCCCAATCCCTCCCAGCATGAGAGTCTTTTCCAATGAGTCAACTCTTTGCATGAGGTGGCCAAAGTATTGGAGTTTCAGCTATAGCATCAGTCCTTCCAATGAACACCCAGGGTTGATCTCCTTCAGGATGGACTGGTTGGATCTCCTTGCAGTCCAAGGACTCTTAAGAGTCTTCTCCATTACCACAGTTCAAAAGCATCAATTCTTCGGTGCTCAGCTTTTTCACAGTCCAACTCTCACATCCATACATGACCACTGGAGAAACCACAGCCTTGACTAGATGGACCTTTGTTGGCAAAGTAATATCTCTGCTTTTCGGTATAGTATCTAGGTTGGTCATAACTTTCTTTCCAAGGAGTAAGCATCTTTAATTTCATGGCTGCAATATTACATATCCATAAAAAAAGAAAGAAAATTTGACATCTGCCTCAAGATAGATAGATTTGGAGGGCACTAGGCTAAGTGAAAGAAGGCAGACAAGAAAAACAAATACTATATGATAGTATGCGGAACCTAAAATGTACAACAAACTAGTGAATATAACAAAAAAGAAGCAGAGGTACAGGTACGGAAGACGAACTAGCGGTTACCAGTGGCAAGGCAAAGGGAGGGACAATATAAGGCTAGGGCAGTGGGAAGGCCAGACTACTGGGTGTAAGACAGGCTACAAGGATGTACTGCACAACACGGGGGACAAAACCACTATTTTATAATAGCTGTGCCTGGAATGTAACCTTTAAAAGTTGTATAATGAGTAAAAAATAATAAAGAAAAAAAAAAACTCCAAGGAGAGAAAGAGAGTTCGAGGAGAACAAGAGATTTTAGATATTGCTGTGAGGTTCTCTGCTCTACACCAATCTCTCAATATCCCCCAACTCAGTCACAGAAGGAGTATGACTGACATCCCTTTATGGGGACGGGTATAGGGATGTATGAGTCCTCATTCCATGTGCTTATTTAGGATAATGCTAAGTCCCACAGAAGTGCCGCTGGTCACAGTGATACGAGGCCATAGAACATAACTATGTGGGATGTTCAAGGGAAGGGGACCTAATAAGTCTTGTATATTCCTGGAGAGACTTAGGAGAGAGAATCAGTGCAATATGAAGACTTCTGGAGAAGTTCTGCAATATTTAGGATTTGTTGGAGAAGACTCTTGAGAGTCCCTTGGACTGCAAGGAGATCCAACCAGTCCATCCTAAAGGAAATCAGTCCTGAATATTCATTGGAAGAACTGATGTTGAAGCTGAAACTCCAATACTTTGGCCACCTGATACAAAGAACTGACTCCTTTGAAAAGACTCTGATGCTGGGAAGGATTGAAGGCAGGAGAAGAAGGGTAGACAGAGGATGAGATGGTTGGATGGCATCACTGACTCAATGAACATGAGTTTGAGGAGGCTCCCAGCACTGGTGATGGACAAAGCCTGGCGTGCTGCAGTCCATGGGGCCACAAAGAGTCCGACATGCCTGAGCAACTGAACTGAACTGAACTGAATGGCTGACAACACGGACCATGGAAGCCATGCCTCTCTCAGACTGCCTGAGAGGAGAAATCCTGGAAGAAATCCTGGAAGCCCTAGGATATGACTGTACCAAGGGTGACAAAGATGACAAACCCATATCCAGACGACCAACGATGGTCCTCGTGATCACTGATGAGAGAACTGAGACAATTCCAGAGGACAGACGTGCAGAGTATGTCAGGACTGAGGGGTGGACAACTCCTCCCATGCTGCCGCCCTGAAGGAGCTCCAAAGCTTAGATTCAACTAGAGAGTGAAAGCCCCCTTCCTGAATGGGGCTCAGTTTCCAACACTGAGGTGCTTGAGAAATGTCTGATTTTGCGTTGGCTTGAATTTTTCTGTCATTTAGTGAAGTCTCAGAATAGAAATGACAGTTGGTATTAGAAAAAAAAAAAAAAGACTTAAAAAAGATCTTAATTGGTGGGTAGGAAAATATTCTCTTTTTTAATAAACACAGTTTCTCTTCCTGATGTAACCTTGTGATATCTTAGAAAATAGGTAGGAAAAACTCTTTTGGGACTCTACCACCCACACCTTATTTTGAGGAAGAGGACAGAAACTAGTGATGAAGGGCAAGGGGAGGGAGACAAGGAGGTCACTTGATTCAACCTCCTTGCAGCCTAGCTCAAATGTATTCGGAGGTGACATAGGCAAGGACAACTTCAGACAAAAGCCTAGTCTTGTCCCCACATGTAACTTCCTTGAAGGCAGGCATTTTTGTCTGTTTTTCAATTCCTTAATTCCCAACGTCTAGCATAGTGCTTGGCAAATAGTACACATTCAGTGAATAGCAGTCAATAAATGCAGCCCATAGTACAGCCAGCGCTCAGTCCAAAATCCTTGGTGGCACCGTACCTGTTGTTCTCTTCTTATATACTGCTTTAGAAAACTTCCCCTCCCTAAAATATTCTCATATTCTTTTCTCTAATACTTCTGTTTTTCTTTAAAAAAAAACTTATTAAATCCATACACTTTTCTTTGATGTGAAATAGATATGCCCCTTATTTTTATCCAACCTCATAAGCCATTTTCCTCAAATCATTGACTGACCTATTATTTTCCTGGCTAGAGCCTCTTTTATTCTGTTTTACTGACTTCTTTGCCTTCTCTTGGTCAATACCACATAGTTTTGGTTACCATACCTTCATAGTATTTTTTTTCATATCTGGTGAGGAAAGTCTAACATCCTTTTATTTTTGCTTTTAAAAAGCTTGCAGTTAACCTTGAAAATTCTCTTCTCTAATACAGCTTGAGAGTTAGTTTATCAAATTCTTCAAAGACACAGAGGCCAAAAAGCAAAAAGACAGAATCAAGGACCAGCCCCATGAGAAATGAGCATCCTTAGAACCCTGACGATTTACCCCTGAGAGGAACCAAGAATTCTCGAACAAATGATTCATTCAGGTCAAGAAATATACAACATGAGCTTGGAATAGTCTGTCATGACAGAAAGCAGAGAAGCACTTAAACGCTATAAAGACACAACAAAGTGAATCAGAAGCCAGCCTGAAGAAACGTTCCTTCTACCCTTCTGGCCAAAGAAGTATATCAGTAAAAGTAATAATTGGAGTTGAATTTAAATAATTCGAGTATGATGCACACATATGTGTGTGTGTGTGTGTGTGTGTGTGTGTGTACTTACATTTTCACTTAGCACACAACTCAAGCAAAAATCCTCTCAATCTAAATAATGACTGAAATAAACTGAAACACACACACTTTTTAGTTCAGTGTCACCTCTGGGGAAAAAGCCAATTATCTGTTTTGGATGGCATGAAGTCAGACATTGTTTTGTGTCTATAAAGTTATACATATGTTTCAAAGGGTAACCCCTAGCTCTAATACGTCAAGATGTGGGCAAGTTGTGTTTACACCACCCTTGCCCTTTACTTAAAGCGATAAAGTCTTTCTGAGTTGTTCCACTTGGAAATCATAACCCAACCTCTATGGACATCCCCTAAAAGCTTTTGCTCACCTTCTCTCTTCCTTCTATAAGGCTGTGACAATTAATGGTAAGCAAGACACTGAAAATGTGACCATTGTGATGGCGAGGAAAAGAGGAAAAACCGTAAACTTTTTTTTTTTTGGGTATGATATTCTTGACAGTGCCTGGCACAGAGTATATGCTCATAAATATTTATTCAATGAATGAATGAATAAGTGAAGCAGATAAACTCGAGGATTTGCTGGAGAGAGTTGCCTGAGTAGGTTGGTCTTAACTGAGCAGTGGGAATATACAGCATGTGTGTGTGTATGTGTGTGTGCTGTATCTTGTACAGTTTTGCACAAAAAAGATAAAGCTTTCTTTGTGTGCTGTTATCATCCTTCTGACACGAATACCATCTTGCAATATTAATCTTAACTCCTGTCAATAACATTTCTTAATATCCAGGTTAGGATTTGCAGAGATTTCTGGCTGTACTACTTATTACGTATAAAACTCTTTAAGTGGTGATTCTATTTTTCTTTTCTTGCACAGAATTGCTGTTACGGGAACCATTATATCTGTTGGCAAGACAATATATTAAGCTTAAAATAGTAAGAAGAATAGCAGGACTAGAAGTCCAAGCAAAGAATTACACAAGATCTGGGTTTGGAATGCACTTTAACGAGAGGTGGGGGAGTGGATGATTTACTGAAAATAACTTACCCCTCCCCCAGTCTCTGGGCTTCATCATACTTGAATAAGAACATAATTCAATAAAAACATTTTTTCATCCCACAGATTTAAGAAGTAAATAGATCTGTGGTAATGTTGGTGGAATGTGGTAGAGGACCAACTCTTGATTCTCCTCTTAGTGTTCCTGAAATAGTTTACATCATCTGCGATCCTTTGAAAAGCATTTAAGAAATGGAATTTTTTGTCCAGAATATTGAATGAGGCAAACCCTTTGTGGCCAACAAAAAACTCAATGTGAACTTTGTATGGGCGAAAGGTTATCACCATCTGTATTGTATCAAGCTCTGATTAGTTTGTATAAATATCTGGCAGGGAAGTAAGCTTCCCTTGTCCAGTAAGAGTCATTAGAATGATAAAAATGCAGGGTTGTGTAACGTTGTTCTAACACCCGAGATCCATCACCATTACACAAGATTGCAATCCCCTCTCCCCACACCCTCCAAGTTAAACCACAAGAGAAATGCTTTGAAAAATGATCTTGAAAGAAATAGAGAGGTTATAACAATCCTGACGTGGGTACAATATTTGCCCTTGGGCTCCATTAATTAAACTACATGTAGGTATAACACTAACCTCAGCACAACCTGAGCTGCAATTGCTCACTGTGGCCAGCCTTGACTGAAGATGGCAACTGGAGAAACTCATAAGTCATCTTTTAATAAAAATTTGGTTCTGTGAATCGATAGCTATTGTGATTCTATCAAAGCCACTTTCCTCCAGGGAGCAGAAAATTAGTAAATTATGCCAGTGTTTCAGCTTATTTTTCATGTATGGTTTTTTTTTTTTCCCATGTTAGGAAACATTAAGTACAAACAAGACTCCCTAGGGATTGTAAATTGGTACAGCCACTATGGAAAACAGCAAAGAGGTTCCTCAAAAAAATAAATTTGAGTTGCCATGTGATTCAGGAATCCTACTGGGCACCTACCCAGACAAAATTGTAATTCAAAAAGATATGTGCACCCCTATTTTCCTAGCAGCACTATTCACCATAGCCAAAACATGGAAACACCCGATATGTTCATCAGATGAATGGATAAGGAAGATGTGATACACACACACACACACACACACACACACACACACACAGAGTAATACTACTCAGCCATAAAAAGAACAAAATAATGTCATTTGCAGCGATATGAATGGATTTGGAGACTACCATTCTAAGTGAGGTAAGTCAGAAAGATAAAGACAAATACCATATGATAGCACTTATATGTAGAATCTAAAATACAACACAAGTGAGCCTATCTATGAAACTTAAACAGACTCACAGACATAGATAACAAGCTTGTGGATGCCAAGGGGTTGGGGGTGAGGGAGAGATGAATTGGGAGTTTGGGGTTAGCAGATGCAACCCAGAAATATACATAGAACAGATAAACAACGAAGTCCTGCTATAGAGCATAGAGAATTACATTCAATATCCTGTGAGAAACCAAAATGAAAAAGAATTAAAAAATAATACACACAAGTATACATACATTTATGTATAGCTGAATCCCCTTGCTGTACAGAAGAAATTAACACAACACTGTAAATCAACCATACTTCAATTTAAAAAAAATACCATAAGCTATTTATATTACTTCCCTCATCCTTCAAACTGCAAAACTTCACCAAGGTTCATCTGTTATTTAGTTAACATTTTTAATTTGAATAGTCAAATATTCTTCAGTTCAAGGAATGTTTATTGCTTTGCATTGATGAATAGTATATCTGGGGAAAATAGCTCTTCATCTGTTGGTTCATCATTTTTCCAGACACATTCTATTCTTTTATTTTTATCTCATCCTATTTCCTTCTGAATTTGGTGGAAATGTCTCAAGCTTTTCTTTCACATCACTGGTTTTATAAGTAGTGTTGCTTCTCTTCTACTTCCAATTAAAAATTAATCCTGGATCAACAGATACCATACTAAGTGAAGTAAGGAGATAAAGACAAATATCATGACATCACTTATATGTAGAATCTAAAAACATGATGCAAATGAACTTGTTTAGAAAACAGAAATAGATTTACAAACATAGAAAATAAACTATGGCTACCAAAGGGGAGGGGTGGATAAATTAGGAGTTTGGGATTGAAATATACACACTACTGTATATAAAATAAACAGGACCTGTTTAGCACAGGGAACTATATTCAATAACTTGCAATAACCTATAGTGGGAAGTAATCTGAAAAATTAGATATATATAATGGATTCACTTTGCTATACACCAGAAACTAATATAACATTATAAATTAATTATACTTCAATAAAAAAAACTCCTTAAAAATCACCTGAAAACTGGCACTTTAAAAAAAGAATCCTAGCGTTGCATTTATTTTTCTTGTTACAATATTTCTTTGTTTCATAAAGTTTTCTCTTGACTCCTTTTAGATTCTCAGGCAGTTTTGCTTTCTTTTCTCCCCTTTGTTTATCTCATTTCTCATCACCATTTCAGTGTTTTATTTATATATAGTAAGTACACATAACAAATGCTTTCTAGGATTTAGTTCTGTTTTTCATAGTGAATTCCTGAACTTTATCTGTATCTTACACTCTATCTTTATTTTACTTAGCAAAAAAATTCAAAGAAACCAGATAGGAGGTTTTCGTCCTTTTCCTCATCCGTGAGTGAAAGTGTTTGCAGTAAATGATCAAGTGGGTAAAATTAGTGTTGGAATACATGGCTATAACATTTGCTATTATTGTTGTTATTACTGATGAAACAAATCAAAGTGATCAGTGAAGAAAGAAAGAAAGAAGAAAGTGTCAGTCGCTCAGTTGTGTCTGACTCTTTGTGACACCATGGACTGTAGCCTTCCAGGCTCCTCTGTCCATGGGATTTCTCAGGCAAGAATACTGGAGTGGGTTGCCACTGAGGGTTAAAAATAAACCACACATTGTGCCTAGAAACAGATGGTCTAGATCAGCACTGTCCAATAGAACTTTCTGTGATAACTGACATGGTACCTTTGCTGTTGAATAAAGTAGCCTCCAGGCACATGAGGCTACTGAACACTTGAAAGGAAGCAACTGCAACTAAGGAACCAGATTCATAATTTTATGAATCATATGAATTTATAATTCACACATTTAATTTTAATTGGTATAAATTTAAATAGTCACATCTAGCTAGTTTCCACAATGCTGGACCATGTCGGTCAAGCCTAGATACAGACTCATCCCTGAAGGGAAAAACACAGAAAGTCTAAGTAGGCTCATAAAAATATTCTGTCAACTCAAGACCTGCAAAATCAACTTGAAGATTCAGATGAATGTAAAATTTAATACTGAAATAAGAAGAAAGTGAAAAAGAAAAGAGGAAAATAACATGATAGAACAGCACTTGTATCTGTAGGATTTAGAAAGCCTTAGCATCCTGAAAACAGGAACTGAAAGTCAAAGAAAGCGAGCAGGCTAAGAGGAAAACAGAAATATGCAGGAGAAGGGGGATCTGAAAAGCACAGAAAGCCAGGAAACCAAAAAGGCAGAAATCCACCCTGATGGTAGTGAGACAAAACAAACTTGTGGTTACCAAAGGGGAAAGGGCGGGAGGAATAAATTAGGAGTTTTGGGCTAGCAGAAACAAACTACTATATATAAAATAGATAAACAACAAGGTCCTACTGGATAGCATAGGGGAATATATTTAATATCTTGCAATCACCTATAATGGAAAAGAATCTGAAAAAGAATAAAGAAAAAATATATATGTATAACTGAATCTGATTGTGGATCACAACAACTTGGGGAATTTTCTTAAAGAGATGGGAGTACCAGACCACCTTACCTGTCTCCTGAGAAACCTGTATGTGGGTCAAGAAGCAACACTTAGAACCTTATACAGAATGACTGACTGGTTCAAAATTGGTAAAGAAGTATGACAAGGCTGTATATTGTCATCCTATTTATTTAATTTATATAGAAAGTACATCATGTGAAATGCCAAGCTGAATGAATCAAAAGCTGGAATTAAGATTGCTGAGAGAAATATCAATAACCTCAGATACACAGATGATACCATTTTAATGGCAGAAAGTGAAGAGGAACTAAAGAGCCTCTTGATGAAGGTGAAACAAGAGAATAAAAAAAACTGGCATAAAACTCAATGCTCAAAAAATGAAGTTCATGGCATCCTACCCATCACTTCATGGCAAATAAGTGGGAAAAAAGTGGAAACAGTGACAGACTTATTTTCTTGGGCTCCAAAATCACTGCGGACGGTGACTACAGCCATGAAATTAAAAGACACTTGCTCCTTGGAAGAAAAGCTATAACAAACCTAGACAGCATATTAAAAAGCAAAGACATCACTTTACCAACAAAGGTCTGTATAGTCAAAGCTATGGTTTTTCTGTTTGTCACGCATGGATGAGAGAGTTGGACCATAAAGAAGACTGAGGGCTGAAGCATTGATCCTTTTGAATTGTGGTGCTTGAAGACTCTTGAGAGTCCCTTGGACTGCAAGGAGATTAAACCAGTCAATCCTTAAGGAAATCAACCCTGAATATTCATTGGAAGAACTGATGCTGAAGCTGAAACTCCAATACTTGGGCCACATGATGCAAAGAACTGACTCATTGGAAAAGATCCCGATGTTGGGAAAGATTGAAGGCGGGAGGAGACGAGGACGACAGAGGATGAGATGGTTGGATGGCATCACCAACTCAATGGATGAATCTGAACAAACTCCGGGAGACGGTGATGGACAGGGAAGCTTGGGGTGCTGCAGTCCATGGGGTCGCAAAGAGTTGGACACGACTTAGTGACTGAACAGCAATAAGAACAACATAACTGAGTCACTTTGCTGCACATCTGAAACGTTGTAAATCAAGTATAATTCAATAAAAATAGTTAATCTATATAAAAAATAAGATTCAGAAGATCTTTGTCCTTTATTCAATAAGGCTCATTTCTCAAATGCAAAAGTAGACTAAAATTAAGTCTTTTGCTATTATACAACACAATAATTGTGCCAATTAAAAGAAAATAATAATCTAAGGCACTAAAAAGGTACTCAATAAAATTTTCTGCTTTTTTATGAATAAAAGCCAGTAAGCCAGAAAGAAAAACACCAATACAGTATACTAATGCATATATATGGAATTTAGAAAGATGGTAACGATAACCCTGTATGCAAGACAGCAAAAGAGACACAGATGTACAGAACAGTCTTTTGGACTCTGTGGGAGAGGAAGAGGGTGGGATGATTTGGGAGAATGGCATTGAAACATGTATAATATCATATATGAAACGAATCAGCAGTCCAGGTTTGATGCATGATACTGGATGCTTGGGGCTGGTGCGCTGGGACGACCCAGAGGGATGATACAGGGAGGGAGGAGGGAGGGGGCTTCAGGAGGGGGAGCGTGTATACCCGTGGCAGATTCATGTTGATGTATGGCAAAACCGATACAATATTTTAAGGTAATTAAGCTCCAATTAAAACAAATAAATTTATATTAAAAAATTAGAAATAGAAAGATAACTCAGTAATTTGATAAGAGTATTGATCTCAAAGAAACACTGTAAGTCATGCTCAGCTGTGAAAACCCAGCATATTTCCCAATTAAATAAGGAGCAAATCAGTAATTCTAAGCATTTTCACTCTTATTTAAAATCTGTTTGAAATTTCTAGCCAAAGAAATAAGATAAAACCATAATTAGCGTTGCATTTCTTAAAGTTTCTACTCTGTTTTAAAAAAATCAAAATTAGAAAGCAAGGGACAAACTAGACAAATAAAGCTTATCAAATAGAGCATTAAGGCTTTTAAAATATAAGAGAAAACTTCTCTATATCTCTAAAAAAAAATTTTGAAAAATAACAGCAACAACGGTTTTTTTTTTAACAAAATAAAGACCCCCCAAAATGAATTATATTTGTCAGAAAAGGTGAAAAACATTTAACTTTACTAACAACCAAAATAAAGTTCAATAATAGAAACACTATTTTTTCTCTTCTCAAATGGTCAAAGATTTTTTTAAAAGTTAGAAGTTGTGAAATATGTGGGAAACAGTTCAGTTCAGTTCAGTTGCTCAGTCATGTCCGAGTCTTTGCGACCCCGTGAATTGCAGCATGCCAGGCCTCCCTGTCCATCACCATCTCCCGGAGTTCGCATTGAGTGCGGCTGAGAGGAGCTACCCTGCGTCCGAGGTCAGGGGCGGTGGCCAAGAGGAGCTACCCTGAGTCCGAGGCCAGGGGCGGTGACCCTGAGGAGCCACCCCGAGCCCGAGGCCAGGGGAGGTGGCTGGGAGGAGCCACCCATGCCCAAGGCCAGGGCCGGCGGCCAGGAGAAGCAACCCGAGGAGCGGTGGCTCCCAGCTGTAAGGAGATACCCCTCGTCCAAGGTAAGGAGCGGCGGCTGCACTTTGCTTGAGCAGTGGTGAAGAGATACCCCACGCCCAAGGTAAGAGAAATCCAAGCAAGATGGTAGGTGATGCAAGAGGGCATCAGAGGGCGGACACACTGAAACCATACTCACAGAAAACTAGTCAATCTAATCACACTAGGACCACACCCTTGTCTAACTCAATGAAACCAAGCCATGCCCACGGGGCAACCCAAGATGGGCGGGTCATGGTGAAGAGGTCTGACAGAATGTGGTCCACTGGAGAAGGCAACGGCAAGCCACTTCAGTATTCTTGTCTTGAGAACCCCATGAATAGTATGAAAAGGCAAAATGATAGGATACCAAAAGAGGAACCCCCCAGGTCATTGCTGCTGCTAAGTCGCTTCAGTCATGTCCGACTCTGTGCGACCCCATAGACCACAGCCTGCCAGGCTCCCCTGTCCCTGAGATTCTCCAGGCAAGACTACTGGACTGGGTTGCCATTTCCTTTTCCAATGCATGAAAGTGAAAAGTGAAAGTGAAGTTGCTCAGTCGTGTCTGACTCTTAGCGACCCCATGGACTGCAACTCACCAGGCTCCTTCATCCATGGGATTTTCCAGGCAAGAGTACTGNTGCTGCGATTCATGGGGTCACAAAGAGTCGGACATGACTGAGCGACTGAACTGAACTGAACTGATACATGGAATCTAAAATACAACACAAATGAAATGTTTGTGAAACAGAAACAGACTCACAGTTATAAAGAAAAGACTGCCACAGGGAAGGGAAGTCAGGGAGGGAAGGATTAGGAGTTTGGGATTAGCAAATGTAAAGTAGCATATATGGGATGGATTAATAATGAGCTCCTACTACATAGCATAGGGAACTATATTCAATATCCTGTGATATACCATAATGGAAAAGAATATGAAAATATATGTATAACTGAGTCACTTGGCTGTATAGCAGAAATTAACACAACATTGTAAATAAACTATACCACAATAAATTTTTTTTAATTTTAAAAAAGAATAATTGTTTAACATTTAATTTGTAAAGATGCTATTCATGATAGCAATATTAAATGGAATACCTTTAAGTCTATATTTGAAAAATATATGCAGGACTTAATTACTAGAAATCTATAACTTTATTGAAGAATATGAAAAGAACTGGTTAAAAATGGACATACTATAGTCTTGACTTGGAAGGACTATAATTATAAAATGTAAATAATTCCCAAGTTAACTCTATATCTTCTATATTGAAATCAAAATCTTGGCTGGTTTCATTTGGAATATGTAACAATGAAGTAAAACTTCATATTAAGTAATAAATATATGAAAATTGACTTAAAGAGAAAAAAAGAAAATGGAGACTTCTCATGATCAGGTATTTAAATAGACTGTAAAGTTATAATAATTAAATCATTTTTGCAAAGCTTAAAAGTAATAGATAATAGGATGAACTATCCTATTATCCAGGATAATAAAAAAATCATAGGAGGTCAGGAGAAGCTCAGATATCCATAAACTTTTAGTGTATGACAAAAGAGGCATTCAATTAAATTGGCAAAGGATGAATGGCTGGTAAACACATGATGCTGGGGAAATTGGTTAACTATTAAAAAATAAAGTTAGACATCTTTGTCATACCATACACTAAAATAAGCTCTTGATAGATTACACTGTGAGATGGGGAAATATTTCTCTGATATGGAAAATGAGAAAGCCATGCTAAGAATATAAGCAAATGTAGGATCTTAAAGACAAAGTTTGATAGATTTGACTATATACAAATTTAAATCATCCATTTAACCACACTGTGATAAACAAAAGCAAAAAGAAGTGAGCTGGAAAACACAATTGCAGCATGTATACAAATAGTTACCAGTCTTACTATATGAAGAGCTTTTACAAATGATCAAACCAACAGACAAAGATACACCATAGTTGCAAAATGGTCAAAAACAGTGGCCAGGTAATCGTCAAAGGAGAAATACAAATGCCCAGTAAATGTATTAGAAAATACTCATTCCACAATAAAATGAAAACCATTGAATTTGCTAAAATGATACCTCTGTTCACCTACCAAATAGGCAAAGACATTAAAAATATTGGCACATATTACTGATGACCCTGTGGCAAACTTACTGCTGTGGTACTCTGCTGAAGTGAAGTGAAAGTCATTCAGTTGTATTCAACCCTTTGGAAGGCTATGGACTATACAGCCCATGGAATTCTCCAGGCTAGAATACTGGAGTGGGTAGCCTTTCCCATCTCCAGGGGAATCTTCCCAACCCAGGGATCAAACCCAAGTCTCCCACATTACAGGTGGATTCTTTACCAGCTGAGCCACAAGAGAAGCCCCCAAACACTGGGGTAGATAACTTATCCTTTCTCCAGGGGATCTTCCAGACCCAGGAATCCAAACAGGGTCTCCTGCATTGCAGGCGGATTCTTCACAAACTGAGCTATGGGCTGGGGGTTGGGGGAACTCTGCTGATGGGAATGTAAATCTATACAACCCTCCAAAGCAGAACTGGACAAAATGTATCAAGTAGTTTACAGATGTTCACATCTCTTAATTTAGCAACTTTACAGAAATTCTTCCTAAGGAAGTAATCAAAGGGGTCTATAAATATTTGTGTTTACCAAAACTTTTGTTCAACAGCAGATGACAGGTCAAATAGATTGTAGACTATAATAATCTAGCAAGTAAGGTCGGTATATAATAACTACATTATATTAGATATATAATGATATAGATTATTTCATGATATAACAAGTGAAAAATGTAGGCTACAAAACAGCAAGACACTAGTTTGTTTTAAAGTATCAGCAGATGTGCATACTGGGCAAATATTCAACAATATGTAAACAGTGGCTTTTTAAGGGTGATGAGATTAGAGGGTTTTCCCCCCTCTTCCTTCGCTGGTTTCATTCATTCCACACACACTGGCTTGCTATCGTGTGCCCAACATCTGCCCAACATCTCTATAGACTCTAAATCTTCTTCAAATGAATATGCATTACACTGTAATCAGAAAAAGTTACATTTTGGCAAATTAAAAGTCCAGCACCTGAAACTTCCTTCTTTTAAAAGTCTGGTAAAGGACTCAGAGCAACGAAGTGCATATTGAAAGTATAAAATCACACCCCAGAGAATTGGGGAAATGTTCAGGTCACTCCACCTCTTATCTTTAGTTACACTTCCTAAAACATACTCACGTGTTAGTTTGCCCGTAGTTTGTTCCCACGACAGTGAATGTGAACAGCATCTCAAGGACTCCTTCCTAATAGAGTTCTCAAAGACCGCTTAATGAGCCTGACATCTCCTTAAGAAAGCCTTTAAAATCCATCCTTCCAAGGGAACCCCCTCCCTTCCACAACAGGATAGGTATGATTCTGATTTTGGAGATGGGGACGCTTGACTTGGGGTGCTATGGCTGGCCCGAGGCTGAGCCCGGCTTATAGCCGGGCAGGTGGTGGTGGGTGGGAAGGGCACCTTACCGCGGCTTGCTGGAAGGCGCCCTTGGTGTAGGTTCCACCGCCTCGGTAGGTGATGGCCGGGATCTCGCGGCTGAGCAGCGCGCACTTGTGTTGGTGCGCGCGGCGGGAGGAGATGTAATCGACGCGCGGCACCACGTTGTTCTTGGACGAGAAGGTCACGATGGCCACACGCGTGGCCGTGGGCACCACGGGGAAGTCGGACAGCAGCTTGCGGACGAACTTGAGCTCGCTGAGGAAGTTGGCTTGGCCCACGCTGGACGACTCATCCACCAGGAAGACGAGCTCCAGGCGCTCGCTGAGCTCCCGCAGCCGCCGCACGCGTCGCCGGAACGCCTGGCCCAGCCGCTCCACTTTGCTCTCCGCGGCCGCCGCGTCCTCGCTGGGCGCGGGCGGCTCAGGCAGCCGCCCGGGGGCTCCGGGCGCCGCCTCGGGGAAGAGGCGGAAGCTGAAATTGCGCGACGGGGACAGCTGCTGAAAGGTAGCCCAGCCTGAAACCAGCGCCAGACCCCAGCAACAAAAGGCCAGGCGCGCCCACATTGCGCTAGAGACGGAGCGGCCGCCCGGAGCGCAGGCGTCTGCCCGGCGCGGAGAGATGCTCGGGCGCCGGGGTCGCCGAGGGGCGTGCGCGGCGCGGGGCGTGGGACGGCGGCCGCGAGCCTCAGCGCTCTCTCCTCTGACACTGGGGACACAGTCCAGACTCCTCCGGCAGCCGGGAATTAGGGAGGGAAGGCGCGCGCTCGCTACCCTCTCGCTCCCGTCTTTGCTCTCCCCTCACTCCTCCTCCTCGCTCTCCCTGAAGCCTATAAAATGTTTGAAGGCAAGGGGGCAGTCAAGAAGAATCTCCCGCTTCCCTCCTTCTCTCCCTCCTCTGTCTCTCCCTCTCCCCTCGCCTTCCTCTATCTCTGACTCTATCTCTCTCCTCCCCCGTCTCCTTCTCCTCCCGGGTTCAAGCCAAAGACTCTCGGAGATTCCATGACACCAGAACCCCGCGTCTGTCAGGCTGTCAACATTCCCGCAGCAAGCGCACCAGCGCCGAAGCCCTGATTGATCCCATATGTCTGGCAGGAGCCGCAGAGGAATTCACTGGAGATGGATCCAGATACCGAGAGTGCCACAGTAATTGGAAACACTTTGTAGAGGAAAACACACCCGACTGGCCAGGGAGTTGAAAGCATCCTTTGAAAACTGCTTGCTCACCTTTTGTGTCTCCCCCCTCTCTCGAGAAACCTCAAAGCCTTCTCCAAGTGGACGTTTTATTCGACTTTTGTGGTGGGGCTTTCCGATCGGTGGGGTATGTGTGTGTCCTCTTGAGGGTCCCCTCTGATCACAATATATAGGGGTTGCATCTACCCCGATGCAGCCCCTAGAATGACTGTCGTGGCGCTGCACGCATGCATTTATTTATTCATCCGTTTGGTTACCCCTTCATTCATTTAGCAAATATTTCTGAGCACCTGTTGTGTGCTAGGACACCTGGAATATAAGGAGGAACACAAATTGACATAGATCTTGTCCCCAAGAAACTTACAGGGTAACAAGTGAGGTGAGATGACCATTAACCAGATATTTCAGAAATAATGTATATAATTACATCTGACCATGCTAAATTCTATGAAGATCTTAGGCAGATAGACTTGACCTTGGAAAGGTCAGGGAAGCCTTGACTGAGGACGTGAAGTTTGTTCTGAAATCTGATAATGAGTAAGAGTTTCTGTCCCCAAGTCCTCTCTTATATGCCCATGGCCTGTTTCAACAGGTGAGACTCACAGAGGCCTACCTCCTTGGCCTTAAATGGCACCTAACACATAACTACATATCCACACAAGTTGCCACCTTGGGGTAGTTTTTTTTTTTTTTCCCAAAACAAAACCCTGAAAGGGGTAGTGCAAGTGCAAAGAAGAAGTAAACTTTGCAGAAGAGATGGAGTAAACTTTGCAAAAGTAATTCTAGTGAGGAGTCAGGAGCCTTGTGCAGACACGTTTCTGCAATTATATAAATCACCTGAACCAAGACACTCCCAAGTCGTAGCTTCAGTTTCCGTATCTATTTCATGATGGAAATCAATAATCTCAGAATTTCCTTGGTCCCTAATGTCAGATGATTTAATTCCATCTGTATTTAATGAAATATCTTCACAGCGTATATAATGGTTGAAGTTTTAGGACTCTGGAGTCTGTTTGCCTGGAATGAAATCTTGACTCTGCCATTCAGTAGTTGTATGACCTTGACATCAGTTTGCTCATCTGTAAAATGGAATAATATTAAATAATAGCATATTAAAGTTATTGTGAAGATATCATACAAAGTTCTTAGACTAGCACTTAGAATATAACATGTAGTCTACAAATGCTGATTTCTATTATTTCCACATTTAATAATGAATACTGTTCAGATCTTTATTTTTCTAGTAATATTTCTTGACCATCTACCATGCCAGAATATTAGATACTGAGGTATTAAAACTGAATAAGACTCAGTTCCAATCTTCCAGAAGTTCAAAGGCTATCAAAAGAGAAAACAGACTTTGCAAACAATTATAGAGCCGTAGGATGATTGCAAGGATGGGGAATAGGGAGCAAGAAGAAAAAACTCTCAATCTTCCTGGATCTTCCCGGGGAAATAAGCAAGACCTCATTCGAGCTGAGACTGTTGACAAAGAGAAAGTCTGTCCAAATTTCATCTACTCCATGTTATTTCAAATACATCATTAAGAGCTAACATTTCAGGACCTTTATGTGCCAGGCACCATGGCAACTACTATGTGAACTCACTCACATGTTCCCCACAAAAACCCAGAGAGGTAGATGATTGTTTTAGTACTTTTTGGTTGCAAGCAATAGGCACCCAGCTTCTCCTCACTGTAAACAAGAAGGGATTGCTTGGCCCAGTAACTAAACTGGAGAAAGGGCAAGGGTGGATTTGTCTCAAAAAAGCTTGGAAAAGGAAATCAAGAATGACCTAAGTCTTCCATTTTCCTCTTGCTTTCTTTTCTCTTAGAATGTTAGATTTAGTTTGCGTCTTCAGATTTATGAACTGAAAAGGAAAGACCTTTCCCCAGGAGCTCAAGTTAAAAACAATTCAACAAAAACAATCACCACCATGACCTTAGAGAAAGATGTCACTGAAGCATGCATGGGTTATATGCCCATCCCTAGCCCAACACTAGGGAAGACCTGTGCTGTGCTTAGTTGCTCAGTCGTGTCCGACTCTTTGCAACCCCATGGACTGTAGCCCGCCAGGCTTCTCTGTCCATGGGGATTCTCCACGCAAGAATACTGGAGTGGGTTGCCATACCCTCCACCAGAGGATCTTCCCAACCCAGGGACTGAACCCAGGTCTCCTGCACAGGCAGATTCTTTACTGTCTGCACTACCAGGGAAGCAGTGGAATGCATGGGCCATTATAATTGCCGTAACTGAGGGCATATGCTTACTGTGGCAGAGACTCTTAGTCACTTATCTAGTACATCTCTTCTAGGAGGGTCTAGAAGAGAAATAGAGCTCCTGAGATTTTGCTGGGCACAAAATTATCCAAAATGAAGATTATATGTCCCAGTTTCCGTTGCAGATGGATGCAGCCATGTAGCTAGGTGCTGGGCGATGATATACAAATCCTGGTTTTGTGTGGCAGCTTCAGAAAACCTCTTTAAAAGACAGCTGCTCCCTTTGTCTGCTGTCTCTTCCTTTCATCCCTTATTCCATTTTCTACCTGGAACATGAGCCTGGCAGCAGACATCTAGCAGCCAGCTTGGATCATGAGAATAATGGCCACATTCAAGCAACAGGTGAGTAGTACTCTAGAAAGAGCATGGATTCCTGCACACTTCCCAGAGCAGAACCACCATACTCCTCTCAGACTGACTCTCTACCCCTTTTGAGTTTTCTTATCACATTCAGCTGAACTTGATCCTGTATAATAAACTCAAATCTGGAGCCATGGGAGCTATCTCCTCAATACATGCTTTCATAAATGCTATGGGAGAGAAAGGAGGATATAATGAATCACTCACTACTCCACAACACATCTCTTGTTTCATTTCATTGCCGAGAAAACATGTATGGCCATGTATCATTCCAAAGGTTGTGAAGTACAATCTTAACATTGCTCTAGAAATCAGAAAGCTAGAAATATTTGGTGAACATAGCAAACAATTACAATATTGCATCATATGAAATGGGAAAACAGCTGAGTTCAAAAAGAAAAATTGAGAAAATTCTGGGAAGCTTAATCTGCCCTAACATTGAAGAGATTCCTATAGAAAAGAGTTAAAAATCAGTTTCACAAGGACTTTCTGATCTTTAGTTGGGGATGGTAAATTCACTTTGTGCCTGCTATATTACCTATAACTATGATGAAGTACTCGAGAAGGCGATAGCACCCCACTCCAGTACTCTTGCCTGGAAAATCCCATGGACGGAGGAGCCTGGTAAGCTGCAGTCCATGGTGTTGCAAAGAGTTGGACACCACTGAGCAACTTCACTTTCGCTTTTCACTTTCATGCATTGGAGAAGGAAATGGCAACCCACTCCAGTGTTCTTGCCTGGAGAATCCCAGGGACGGGGGAGCCTGGTGGGCTGCTGTCTATGGGGTAACACAGAGTCGGACACTACCGAAGCGACTTAGCAGCAGCAGCAGCAGCATGGTGAAGTACTTAGGCGTGTTCAATTCTTGCAGAAGTTTGTAATTGAGCAACTGTGGGCATTTGATAAAATTCTTCTTTTCTACATTTTTCATCCCAGCTCACCTTGGAATTTTTGTCTTTTTTTGGCACCAAAAAAACCACCACCCAATTATACTAAAATAGTTATTAAAATATTCTTTAAAATTATATTTGTCATATAGTAATGAATACTTGTTCATGACCCTATTAAATAATCAACCAATCAACTATTCTAGTAAATGCCTTGTTTTCAAAGTACTGATGAAGTAATGATATTCTGCTGTGGATCTAAATGCATTTAAAGTTTCCTGGGTACTTCTGACACATGCCCTAGGGGCAAGAGCATAAGAGACCAACATACTCTGGCATTGTATATTTCCAATGTGCTGAACAGTCAGGTCTACATTACCTATGCTTGTGGTAAGGAGTGGAGACTTAGAGAAATCTTGCCTGTATGTTGTCAAGATTACTGCTCTGTGCTTGGCACTGCCCCCCAGAGCTCTCTTGTGTGTTATGCTCTTTGGTCTAAAACAGTGATTCTCCTGGGGGTGATTCTGCACCCCACAAACTTCCCTACCCCTACCACCAGGGAAGACCAGGAAATGTCTGGAGACCTGTGTGTATAGCAAGGGACAGTGCTACTGGCATCTAGTGTAGAGGTGGGGCATGCAACTAAACATCCTATGATGCATGGGACAGCTCCCACAACCATTCAGCTCGTGTCAGGAGTGCCGAGGCTCAGAAAGCCTGGCCTGTATGACAATTAATAGACACAAAATAAGATCAACTTTCACTATAGGAAGTAAGTCAGACAGAGAAATATCATGTGATATCACTTATACGTAGAATCCAAAATATGCCCCAAATGAACTTACCTATGAAACAGAAACAGAATCACGGGCGTAGAGAACAGACTAGCGGCTGCCAAGGGTTAGGGAAATTAAAATGGAGAAGTCTTCAGAAGTAGGAAAGCAAGCCTTTGATGTGCTTCTGTTCTGCCTGGACATTGCTTGGATTCCGTGCTTATGTGCAAGCATAGTAAGTCAGGCAGCACCTTAGATAAGAAAGGGAGTGGGTCTTGGAAGTCTTGAGCCCCTGGAGGTCTGACCAGCCCCCTGGGTTCTAGCAAAATGCTATGATTCACAAGGTTAAACACACAGCATTGTAAAAAGATTCAAGTAAAAACAGAGCTGAAGTTATGCATGTAAATCAGTCTGCAGCCTGGGATTATAAGCAGGAGCCCACCAAACTTTAATCTGAAATCTCACCTGTTGGGTCAACACACTGCCTGGGACCTTTTCCCAACTGGGACTCCAGTTTGCTGCTCATGGGGGACTTCCCAGCGCTGCTTAAATCTGGATGTTGGTCAGCCCAATTGCTGATATATGTGCTGTCACTATTCTCCATTGTTTCTATTTCTCCTGTTTTAATGGCTGTATATTAAAATTAAGTCAATTAACCCTCTACTGAATATTGAAATCGTTTCTGTGTATGACAAGTGGTTTCTTTTGTTGACGAGTCCTTCAAACCTAAAACAAAAGTAAAACTTGCAGCAAAACACAAGAGGTTAGGGGAGGGACGGAGTGGGAGGTTGAGGTTAACAGATGTAAGCTTTACGTATATAGTGAATAAACAGCAAGGTCTTACTGTATAGCGCAAAGAAGTATATTTAGCATCCTATGATAAACCATAATGGGAAAGAATATTAAAAAGAATGTGTGTTATATATGTACTGAATCACCTTGCTGTACAGCAATAATTAACACAACATTGTAAATTAACTATACTTCAATTGAAAAAAAAAAAAAAACTTTCACTCAAGCAACAATTAAGACTGAGAAGCAACCTAAAAGTACTGAAATAACACCATAGCCAGACTAAGAAAAATGACCTGGGATTCATCTCATGACATAAAGACTTCTGTGAGAAAGCAATGTGTGTTGGTGGTATAAGGGATGGGGGAATACATCATATTTTTCTCGCTAGCTGCACACTGATAAACAAGAAACTGAACCTCAGTCCCTGCCTATCCAATGGGACTTGTATTAGGGACATCCACCTCCACTCCACCCTTCCCAGCAACCATCTTCCTGCATTAAAGCAGGTGCTATAAAAAGACAGGATGGGTTTGAGGTAGGGCAGAGGGAAGGAGAAGGAAGGAAGCAGAGAGGGGTGCTAGCTAAATGTCCTTCTGAGACGTCAAGAACCAAGTCCAGTTAATGGAAGCAGAGGGAGGAAAAGTTCCACTTGCCATGCATGCTGGGCATGGGGTCTTGTTTTAACATCACACAGTGTTAGTGAACCACAGCGACAGGCAGTAGGGACAGGAGGAAGATGCCACCTGGCGACCGTATTTTATAAGACTATCTTTCAGTTGTGAATTTAATAAAAAGCATTCTCCCCTGTACAGTGACTGTTTAAGTAGAATTATCTGAAGGTGGAGTTCATGGAGTCCTAACAGTGGACATTGTAAGCAATTAAACAATTAAATAAATAAAAATAAATGTTGTCAATCTGGCTTTAACACCTGTGGTAGTAGTTGTTGTTTAGTTGCCAAATCCTCTCTGACTCTCTTGCAACCCCATGGACTGTAGCCACCCGGCTCTTCTCCACGGGATTATCCAGGCAAGAATATTGGAGTGGGTTGCCATTTCATTTTCTAGGGAATCTTCCCAACCCAGGGATTGAACCCATGTCTCCCGCATTACAGGCAGACTCTTTACTGCTAAACCACCACAGAGACCCAGTTTTAACACAAAATACANCCACCCGGCTCTTCTCCACGGGATTATCCAGGCAAGAATATTGGAGTGGGTTGCCATTTCATTTTCTAGGGAATCTTCCCAACCCAGGGATTGAACCCATGTCTCCCGCATTACAGGCAGACTCTTTACTGCTAAACCACCACAGAGACCCAGTTTTAACACAAAATACAGACTTACAAAGTGTATAAATATGTATCATTTTATGTGCTTATTTCATTTAATCTTGCCATAAATCCTCAAGTAAATAATGGGCATTCCATTTCTATAAGTGAAGAAATAGAGCTGTATGAGGTGGCCATAATGTCTGGAAATAGAAATAGTTTATTGCTATTACATTTTAATGCCTGGCATGTTTAACGTGTTGGCTCTTGCTAGCAATGCAAGCTTGCAGTGGGGGTGGTAATTGACATCATTTGTGTCCATCACTGCATCTGTATAGTGCACGGCCTTAGATAACGTGATCTCAAATCTGACCCTTTATCCTTGAACCTATCCTCAGCTAAACTTTGTAAGGACTTACATCTTGAACTGGTGAAATGCACATGGACTGAGAATTTTTCATGTTGTAACAAAAGGTACCCTCAGTTTCTAGAATGCTCTTGGACTATTATGTTTACAGTGACCATTGCCTTTACTTCTGCAGAGATCGTCATCCACAAAAGAGCATGCCCAAAACATTGCCTGTGTCCTTGAATTTATGAACCAACTTTCCAAAGGTACTCTCTTCCAGAAGGACATGCATTGAAGGACTCTAGATTCACTGACAGGACCAGCCCTCATGCCCACTTAGAGGTAAGAGCTTAATGTGTTCATCTTTCATCATTTTTAACCTGTAAAAAATAGAACAGTATCACTTATATTCATAGATATTATATCCAAGGTCAAAGCTTGAACCAAACTCAGTTTGTGATCTTCACCATAATTCTGGAGGTTGCCCTGCTAAAAACAAACAGTAATAATGATCAAAG
>SJYA01001236.1:0-34975 GCA_006410615.1 Neotragus moschatus
GGAGTTTGATGTATGACACAGGGAACCCAGAGCCAGTGCTCTGTGACAACTTGGAGAGATGGGATGGTAAGGGAGGTGGGAGGGGAGTTCAAGAGGGAGGGGACACGTGTATGCCTATGGCTATTTCATGCTGATGTACGACAGAGGCCACCACAGTATTGAAAAGTAATTATCCTCCAATTAAAGTAAATGAATTTTAAGAATTGATATTACTCAGTGTTTAAAAGCAGAATTTTTATATTTTATAAAATTCAGAAGCTTTTTTTTTTGAAAAAGTTTTCTGAATTTTTAAGTTCCATAATTATAACTATATAATATCTACAGTATATTCATATTGAATTTTCTGAACAACATAGGGTTCTGGCGACCAAGTAATATTTTCTATCAATTACTCTCAATGATTAAATATATTTATTCTGTTAGATGAAGTTATTAGTTTATATTAATATAAAGTTAAACCAAATATGTATGGATGTTTTATTATGTCTGCTCTCTGTATTGACTTAAAATATGCACATTCAGCCTAAATTATCTCTTTTAATCTACTTTTGAAAAAAATTCAACTTGCTCTCAGAATCCTGAGGGCATTTCACATTCCATGTTGTGTAAATTAACATTTACTCCTGACTTGGGCACTAGAAATTATTCACTGTTTTGAGGAGCAAAGTGAAACGATCCAGTTGAAGTTTTAAAAAGATATCTATGGTGACAGAGCAGAGCAAAGATAGCAAAGAGATGAGACTGGGAGTGTTATGAATGTATCTACAGCAGATGATAGGGAGCATAACTAGACAATGGCAATAAGAACAAGAGGGTCCAGTTATAAAGATCATTCCAGAAACAGTATATCATGAATGCCCACACTAAGGCTGAAAGAGCTCATATTTACACACGGTTGCCAAGGCTGGTGACCTAGAAGGTGATGAACTTGAGAGAGCACACCCAACTAAGGAAGTGTATATAGAGAAGATATTCTTATATTACTTTATCACTGCTTATCATTTGGAAAATTCTCTTCTTTAATATATTCTCTTTAAGATTCATTCTCCATAAAAGTTCACATAGGAGTCTATTACTGCTAACATCTGGGGAATTTGCTTGTAGAAACTTGTGGATCAACTAACAGAGCATTTCTAAGGAGTCAGGCTCATCCACATAGATCTATAAGGCTGAAATGTTTTCTGGAGACAGTACTTACCATGGGTCACTGTGCTTTTTAACTTTTCAGATTTTGCATGGGATGTGCCATCCTCAGCTTTAGAACATTACCATGTAAAGGAAAGGACAGGTGATATTTTCCAAACAGTTCATAATTTATGTTTCTTTAAATATGGTATTACATGGTAGGAAAATTTCCTGAGAGATCAAAAAAAAAAAAAAAAAAATTTATAAGAAAGACCAAAAGAAAGAATCAACTGTTCCAATATAAGTCACATGTAGAATAACCCAGAAAATGACTAACAGGCAGCTGTGAGAGTTTAAAATGCTAGTCACGATCAAAAGTCTTCATCAAAAGCTGACGGCAACCAGCCAATGTGTTCATAACGGATGTGCTAAAGGATCTCCAGCCAAGAGGCAGAAATGAATAAAGCGAAAATTACTGCTATTACCCTGAGCTGAAGATGACCGATGAGGCCAAGCCGACCAGTGAGATTTGAAAGTCAGCAAGCTGCCAGTGATGCCGGAGACCTGGTCTGCTCCTAGTCTCAGGGATCTGACCTCACTCATTGGCAGTAATCACTGCTAAAGGCCTGTCATCATCCACTTTTTATCCCTGCAAGGGGACATGTGAGTGCCACAGCCACACCACAGCATTCCCTCCTTCATCAGTACCTGAAATCTGCTACTGTCCTGTGAAATCTGTTCTTTTAAGAGATTTGCTTTCCTCAATTTCTAAATTCCCTTTAGTGTGAGTTTCCCACCTTAGAAAAAAGGCCTTGTGCTTGATGTGAAGTGCCGACTCATTGGAAAAGATCCTGATGCTGCGAAAGTCTGAAGGCAAAAGGGAAAGAAGGTGATAGAGGATGAGATGGTTAGGTAACATCACGACTCAATGGACATGAATTTGAGCAAACTCTGGAAGACAGTGAAGGACAGGGAAACCTGGCATGCTGCAGTCCATGGGGTCACAAAGAGTCAGACATGACTTAGTGACTGAACAACTTCATTAGCTAATTGATTTTAGTACTGCCTGAAGACACATTTAATCTAAATTACCCTTGGCTTTAAACAACATGAAATCACCTCTTAATAGCTTAATCTTGCCAAACTCCTATTTGCATTTTAACTAATCATGTTGTGGGGGGGTTTGCTGTTTATATTCAGTAAACAGTTTGCTATTTTCTCCAAAACCCTTCATCCTTCATCACCTTCAGCGCATATGCACATGAATGCACACACGCACGCACGCACACACGCACACACACACACTCACATAATCCAAATGGAAACGTTTTAGTCCCATATGTTCTAAAATAGGTGAGTCTGATTTAGCAAATATGTGACTAAATCTAGGGTTTAAAGTAGCTGGTACTGAAGATAATGGATAATGCCAAGGATTCTAGGCCTAGGGATTAAAAGAGTAGTTTCAGCTTTAATTCTTCTGCAAATGTATCCATTCTTGTTATGCAACCAGCGGCCCTCCTGCCCTGCAAACAGTAACTAAGTCAGGCACTGACTGGCTTTCATGAGCTACTCCATCATATTCTCTGCTAATCTTTCAGACAAAGGAGAAGCTGAACGAGTCCCAGTTGTCTTGCCTTGACGACTCCTATCTTATCCAGGCCCCAAAGTGTCAAAGTTCTGCCATTAATAGGTCTGACTCTGGTAGCTCCTGCACAGATGAGAATCCAGCATGACCACAGGTGAATGCTTCTGACCCACAAACACACTAAGCCAACAAGCAGTCTCCTGTGTCTGGACAGAAGCTAGTGCTCTGAGGCTCACTGGGCTGCCGCTACACTTGACCCCAACTGTGTGCAGCTGGTGTGTCTCACTAGCCCCATACCTGGGGCTCTGAGTCCAGATCGCCAACATGGCTCCTCAAACTAAAGCTTAATCTCAGTGACCTTGACTATTTCTGCAATGATTTATCACAAGATTAGATCCTGCTTCTCAAATAAATTCATATCTCTGACACTGATCACTGCTATCACTCAAAAGTGCCACCAAGTCCTCTTGAATCAGCCACCTCAGAATAGTGGCTCTTGACCCTGAGCATGAATTGGAACCAGCTCAAGGTTCAACTCCATTCCCTCAGCTTGAGAAACACTGCCTTAAATACCAAAGCCAGTCTGGGCCAATGTGCAGTTTTGCATATACATGATTCTAGCATGGGAGCTGTTTCAAGCTTTCTAAAGAAGCGTTCAGGCTATAAATCATAAAGTGGTAAAATATATAATATTCTGGTTATCATCGTTGAGTAATTTATTGTCATGTTAATCATAGGATGATTAAATTACTGCTTTAACAGCTTCATGGCATTAGGGAATCTTCCTCCCACTCGCTATTGGTCATCTCTGTCTGGTACCTTCCTGTTCTCCTGGCCCATCAGGTCTGCAGTCATGCCATCTGTTGGCACACCCAAAAGGACATATCCTAAACCACTTGTTCATCCCATTTCACAACATCATTCCTCCTTTCTTTCTACTCTCTTTGGTTTTTGACCTTGGCTTCTTTTTGACTCACTACTACTTATGGTTAGCCCTGCTACCACAGCCAAAGGAAGACTCAGTTTTCTCCTTTGTCTGAATCCAACTTGCCCTCCAGGTCAAAGGCCTTCAACTCCCCTTATAAAACTATCCACTTAGATATGCATAGATTTACTTCTGAATTGCAGAAGGTAGCTAGAATTTTTTGTCCTTATTTTTATGTAGATAAAGATACATATTGTAATAATATCTTTATTATAAAAGGACAGAAAAAAAGTAACGTCCATTTTGGTAAAAAGGAAACTAAACAATGTAATCTGCCTGTTTTCTGGAATCAAACGATCAAATTTCTATAAGCAGAATCCTCACCAAGTTGTCCATGGTCTTCCAAATCGATGCCCATGTTTTCTCAAACCCTTTTGGTACCCCATATTGTTGATAGTTCAGGATGCACTGAATGGTAGATCTTTCTTGTGATACAATACTTATGTGTGGATTTAGCATGCCAATCTCAAAATTACTGCAGATGGTGACTACAGCCATGAAATTAAAAGGTGCTTGCTCCTTGGAAGAAAAGCTCTGACAAACCTAGACAGTGCATTAAAAAGCAGAGACATTACTTTGCTGACAAAGGTCCATATAGTCAAAGTAATGGTTTTACCAGTAGTCATCTACAGATGTGAGAGTTGGACCATAAGGAAGGGTGAGTGCCAAAGAACTGATGTTTTTGAACTGTGGTGTTGGATAAGACTCCTAAGAATCCCTTAGTCTGCAAGATCAATCTTGAGTATTCATTGGAAGGACTTAGGCTGCAGCTCAAGCTCTAATATTTTGGCCACCTGATGTGAAGAGCGGACTCACTGGCAAATACCCTGATGCTGGGGAATATTAAAGGCAGGAGAAGAGGATGGCAGAGGATGAAATGGTTGGATGGCATCACCGACTCAATGGACATGAGTTTGGGCAAGCTCTGGGAGGTGATGAAGGACAGGGAAGCCTAGTGTGCTGCAGTCCATGGGGTGGCAAAGAGTCAGACACAACTGAGCAATTAAACAACAACAACTCCTGATGTAAAAGTTTCACTGACTTAAATTTTCTAGAGAAGTGACCCTCACTTGATGGAGCATATCATAGCAGGAAAAGGGACAGAGTATAGGGGAGATGCTCCTGAAAGCAGCTGCAATATTATAATTCCAAACCATATGCAGAAAACTTTCAAAAACCACGTATTTCTTCCACAATAAAACTTACAGAAGGGACAGCTCGTTTACTCATCCATGATGAACACCTGTGCATAGCTGTTCATCGTGGATGAACTACATAGCATGTGTAGCATATACCATTCTTGCTATTCCACTAGCTACAGGGAAAGTCTTCATTGGCATGTAAAAAGAATGCAGAGGAGCTGTAGAAGAGAGTCGTGTTAAAACAAAAACCTAAATTAAAATCTCAGGAAAGCTCCACAGAGTGGAAAACTGCAGTTCTGCTACAAGTCTCAACTCTGATAGTTTCTCAGCAGCCACATAGAGGGTTGAATGGTGGTCCTCAAAAGATAAGTCCATGTTCTAAGTCCTGGAGGCTGTGAATGTCCGCCATCATTTACATAAAGGACCTTGAAGATGTAATTAAGCTAACTTCAAGATGCGATCAGCCTGATTTATGTGGTGGGGGGAGATATAGGGGGAATCTAAATGTAAACACAGTTAAGTGTCATAAGACACACACAGAGAGACGCAGAGGGAAAGAGGAAAGGCCATCCGATGACAGAGGCAGAGATTAAAGAGGGGCATCCGTATCCCAGAGAACACCTGGAACCATCAGAAGCTGGAGGAGATGAAGAAAGAGTCTCTGCTAGAGAAGGAGCATGGTCCTGCTGGCACACCTTAATTACAGACTCTGGCCTCCAGAACTGTGAAAGTATAAATTTCTGTGTTTTAAGCCATGAAGTTTGTGGCAATTTGTTACAGCAGCCACAGAAAGTTATAAAACCGTATACTGTAATTTGTAGTAACTTTCTTCTCACTTTATAGCAACAGAGAGTGTGCATAGTTGATGTAAAATAAATTCTTAATGGACTCCAGACCCATTGCTTTAAATAGATTAAGGACTACCTCTGGGGTAGGAGAGAGTGAAAGGGTAACCTAAATTGATTCAAAATTATTATTCTGCCCATACAACATTCAGACTCTTACCTTAGGAAAGATACAGTATCTTTTTCTTCTCTTATCTACCATGAGCTACATCAAACAGGACAGGGGGTAAGTAAATACATCACAAAGAATTATTGATTTTTTTTTAATGCAATGTACTTGATATACCAGTGAACTGTTCCCCAAATAATTCCAAAAACATACTTTAGTTATGTTTTACACAGGATGTACAGTGATTGGACCCTTGCTTTTTATTCTTTTCAGGTTGAAGACATCTCCCATTGACCTCATTAGCTACTAATAAAGCAAGTACTTCACAAATGAATTTTTACCTTGCAAAAGTAGATTAGGAAATCCTACATTTATTCTCAAATCATTCAAAGATCTAATTTTATTACATAGTAATTATAAAGATAAACCACAGACTGAGATATACTCAATGTTGAATGTAAAGAATTTTTACATGCAAATAAAAGAAATTTTTTAAAAAACATAAACTGGCATAGAAAGTAGTGAAACACTGGTAAAAAAAAAAANAATTATTGATTTTTTTTTAATGCAATGTACTTGATATACCAGTGAACTGTTCCCCAAATAATTCCAAAAACATACTTTAGTTATGTTTTACACAGGATGTACAGTGATTGGACCCTTGCTTTTTATTCTTTTCAGGTTGAAGACATCTCCCATTGACCTCATTAGCTACTAATAAAGCAAGTACTTCACAAATGAATTTTTACCTTGCAAAAGTAGATTAGGAAATCCTACATTTATTCTCAAATCATTCAAAGATCTAATTTTATTACATAGTAATTATAAAGATAAACCACAGACTGAGATATACTCAATGTTGAATGTAAAGAATTTTTACATGCAAATAAAAGAAATTTTTTAAAAAACATAAACTGGCATAGAAAGTAGTGAAACACTGGTAAAAAAAAAATTAAAACAGGAAAATAGAGAAAAACTTCTTATCAGTAATGTTTCTGTACACTTGATCTTAGCTACATAAACATAGCTTGGGTGGTTAATTAAGCAGTTGAGAAAAGATAGATGAGGAGTGAAGGAAAGGGAAATAAATAAAACTCTAAGTGAGAATTTTCTGACAAATGTGCCTTCTTGGTTAATTTTCACATCCAGAGCTAAGCAACATCTGCATCGCTTGCACTTTCTTTCATTACCCAAGCACCAATCACTTACTCGTTTATCATTCCTATACATACATATTACTAAAACATGATGATTTGTCACTATCCATTGATCAAATAACTTTCAGAATTACCTTCCAAATGCTTTGCACATAGAGGTGACCAGATAACTAAAAATCTTTGACGCTTCCTTTTCGTAACACCTCCATGAAAAGATTCAGTAAACCTGATTCCTTTTAATTTCTCTCATTAGCAAGGGGTCTGTGCTCTCTCACTCTGGATAGGCCTGCATGCCTCTCTCCCTCCCTGCCTGTTCATGCCACATGCTTTCATGTGCAAATAGACACAAATTGCTGTCAACTGGGAACATTCGGAAACCATTTGCCTTGATTTTCCTTAAGTAAAATATAAAAAGAACTAGGAGCAAATACACAGGACTATTATGTAAGAAGACTTTAATATGTTGCTTGGGTGCTCAGCCCCAAGGAAAACACTGTTTATAAGTTGAGCAGATCAGACTTTGTCAATCAGAACCTAGACCACCATCCTTCTGGAAAGTGGCTGCTTTTAGGGGAATGGGTTGCATATATGAAATGGAAAGAAATACAGTCTCTACATGAGTCATTTTTGCAGCCTTCTCAGAACCTACCCATGGGTCAACTGCAGGTATTCAGAATTGCTTATTGACTGCAGTGGGCATGTGGACTTCTGTTTTTCAAGTTGCAGAGTCTCATTTAGAGATGTTGTTAAAGACTTCCTGCTCTATTATCCCTATTAGAAGTTTGTAGAATCTTTAACTCACAGCAGCCACACATCTAAACTTTGTTCTGAGCAAACTGCTGAAGGCAGCTGCCCTGACATTTCCCTCCATAGGTAAGTAGAGCTAAAGACTTGGGCTGAATTCAATGAGAGAAAATGAACAGTTGTGAAAGGACATGATCTCTTCTAAATTGAATCTGAAAAACCCCTTCAAACACATATTAGATTGTCTCTCTCTTCTCTCCTTTCCTCCTTCCATCTCTGTCTTTCTTTGGCAGGTAGAAGATCGGAAAACACTGACTAGGTAAGCTCTGTTCTACATGCTTTATCTTACTTAATTCAGTTCTATTTACAGCACTGCCCTTGGAGAAATCTGAACTCAGCATTATGCCAGCTCACTGGTCAAGGGTATAGACTGAGTGTATAGTCAATAGCAACCTCATCCATTGTCTTCTTCCTACACCATGATACCTCCAAGTACATGGGCTCAAAAAAATTGGTCAATGGAGAAGCCTTAGTTCAGCCAACAGGTGAGCAGACTACATGAAAAAGAACTTTTAAAATTAAAAAGAAAAAAAAAACCTGGATATATGTAAGAAAATAGTATTGTATTTACCACTGAACATCCTTCTAGGAAAGAGCAGACTTGAGTGCAGATATGGAGAAATTGCTGTAATACTGAAGAGAGCAAGACTATAGTCTGTCATCTTGGCCACATATAAGAATAAAATCAGGATGTCAAATCAAGTAGAAAGGAAGGTAGAGCATGATCTTATTAGGTAGTTAGAATAGGAAAAAGGAGTCCAAAATGGCAGTGGCTAAAAGACCAAAAAAAGGAAAAAGCCCACGAAAATGAGACAAAAGAAAATTCAAGGGCCAGAGTGAAAATCTCAGGTGAAACAAACAGCCCTCCTGGCTAGCCCAGTTTATATAAGGCAGGCTCAGGGGGAGGAGAAAAAAGCATATAAAAAGAGGAGCCAAGATTGAGCTGCTCTCTTCTTCTGGACTGGCCCTCCCTCTTGCCTGGAGGATGCATTTTCCTTTGCTTGCCAAATAAAACTGAACTGTCACATAACTGTAACACCGGTCCACTGTTTCAAATCTTTGCTGTGGCAAGACAGAACCGAGGAAATGACACACTCCAGATCTCAGGAAAGATTAAAACAAAGATAAGCACTGTCACCAAGTCAAATGCAAATACAGCTGACAATTCCATAGGAATTAATAGTTTCAATTAATACAGTCAAACCTCAGTATCCTCCCATATAATTTAAATCATTTCTAGAATACTTATAATACCTAATACAAAGTAAATGTTATGTAAATAGTTGCAAATACAATGTAAATGATATATAAGGAGTGCCAGCATATAGTAAATTCCATTTTGCTTTTTGAAATTTTCTGGAATTTTTATTTTCCAAATATTTTTGATCCACAGTGGGTTGAAACTGCACATGTGGAACTGACAGGTAATGAGGGCTGACTAATTTTCTGCACTGTGTCCCAGTGTGAACTTGCTTGCCTGTTGTTTTTATTCTTAAAGATCCAGGACAACTTTAACCTTAAACCCTAATTCTAGAGTCTATGTACCTCAGGAGGCAAAGAGGTGCTGTACTCTTTCCAGATATCTCTAAGTCATTTTTCTAAAATTTTCAAAAACTCCCTTGTAACTAAATGTATCGAGTCCAGGCTCACTCTGCTCACCATACAACAGGCCAATGAGTCAAGAGATGAGGCGTTGAGGCAAGGAATACGACTTTATTTGGAAAGCCAGCTGACTGAGAAGATAGCATAGTTATGTCTCAGAGTAAACATCTTGTTGGGGTCTGGAAGCCAGGTTCTTTTATAGAGCCAAAGAGAGAGGCAGTGAGGAACTAAAGTCAAAAAGACAGATGAATAAAGAGGGAAAAGCAGTGAAGAAGTCGAGGGAAAGGGAGGGAGAGGCAATGGTGAAGTACAGTGAAAGGATCTTCAGTCTTAAAAAACATCCCCAGAAATGGCTAGCCTTTGGAATGTGTGTGTTAATCTCTCCTCTTTGTTGTAGCTATTCACAGGTAGGCAGGTTCAGACTCTCTCTCTAAGAGCTGAACAAAGGCATTTTAGTTTACAGTCAGGAAGAGGGGCCGGTCCTTCAAGGCAGGCCATTATGTATGATTGTAATAACAAAAGCAACGAAAAGCAAGTCAAAGAAATAGTTTCCAACATGGAGTCAGATGTGGCTTCTTCTCTGTTACATATTCAAGAACATAGACCAGTGGTTCCCATTTCATTAGGGATTTCCACCACCTCACTGGCAACTGTAGCTGTAATGACTGCCTCATTCATTTTAGCAGCGGGTTTTTGCCATTACTTAAGGTATCTAACGTTTCTCCTTATTAGGGAAAACCACTTAAAGATGCTTATCTAATTGTGTTCAGACAACATAAATGACCCATCTTTATCCAAGTTGAACTCCCAGTAGCTATCCATCAATGTATGTTGATACTCAGTTCAGTTCAGTTGCTCAGTCCTGTCCGACTCTCTGCGACCCCATGAATTGCAGCATGCCAGGCTTCCCTGTCCATCACCAACTCCCGGAATTCACTCAGACTCACGTCCATCGAGTCGGTGATGCCATCTAGCCATCTTATCCTGTGTCGTCCCCTTTTCCTTCTGCCCCCAATCCCTCCCAGCATCAGTCTTCTCCAATGAGTCAACTTTTTGCATGAGGTGGCCAAAGTACTGGAGCTTCAGCTTTAGCATCATTCCTTCCAAAGAACACCCAGGGCTGATCTCCTTTAGAATGGACTGGTTGGCTCTCCTTGCAGTCCAAGGGACTCTCAAGAGTCTTCTCCAACACCACAGTTCAAAAGCATGAATTCTTCTGCATTGATACTGCTGCTGCTGCTAAGTCACTTCAGTCATGTCCAACTCTGTGCGACCCTATAGACAGCAGCCCACTAAGCTCCCCCACCCCTGGGATTCTCCAGCAAGAACACTGGAGTGGGTTGCCATTTCCTTCTCCAACGCATGAAAGTGAAAAGTGAAAGTGAAGTCTCTCAGGGACTCTTAGGGACTCCATGGACTGCATCCCACGAGGCATCCCATGGGATTTTCCAGGCAAGAGTACTGGAGTGGGGTGCCTTTGCCATCTCCTGGCATTGATACTAGGCCTTGAATAATTGATACTAAAGAGAATCTAACACCTCTGATCTGATAAATATTGAAGTAGTGCTGATGAAGGCAAAGAAAGATTTTCCACAAAACTTTTGGAGACAAAAACTCTAGCATTAATGAAGCATCAGATATGCAAAACAAAAAACCCTAACACCTCATTAAGGTGCAGAGGTAGGCTAAAGGAATATCAGGAGCTAAATATGGCCTCACTGCATAGCTGCCTTACTCTGCACCTGCCCTCTCTAACTCCATCTAACTTGGTAGGTGATAAATCCTTTGGCTTTTTATATTTGGGCAAAGGGAAGTTGATCAAAATTTTAGTGAGAGAAAAGAGTATTAAGGATTTATCAATATATTCTCTCTCTGCAGTTTCCATTCCTATGCTCCTAAACATATTTGTTACAAAAGAATTCACTATTATGAGTAACTTTAAGAATTTATTAAATAAATATGGGTTAGAGAGACAGGAGATCAGTCCTGGGTGTTCACTGGAAGGACTGATATTGAAGCTGGAACTCCAATACTTTGGCCACCTGATGCGCAGAGCTGACTCATTTGAAAAGACCCTGATGCTAGGAAAGATTGAGGGCAGGAGGAGAAGGGTATGACAGAGGATGAGATGGTTGGATGGCATCCCTGACTCGAAGGACATGGGTTTGGCTGAATGCNACTGGAAGGACTGATATTGAAGCTGGAACTCCAATACTTTGGCCACCTGATGCGCAGAGCTGACTCATTTGAAAAGACCCTGATGCTAGGAAAGATTGAGGGCAGGAGGAGAAGGGTATGACAGAGGATGAGATGGTTGGATGGCATCCCTGACTCGAAGGACATGAGTTTGGCTGAATGCCGGGAGTTGGTGATGGACAGGGAGGCCTGGCGTGCTGAGATTCATGGGGTCTCAAAGAGTCGGACACGACTGAGCAACAGAACTGAACTGAACTGAGAGAGACAGGGTTTATAAGCAAAACTGTGAAAGTATTGAAAATACTGTTCAAATAATAATAATAAACATAAGAAAATCAGGAAGAAAAAATAACAGAACACATATTTTTAAAACATCTATGGCTTTTAACATATTTTGAATTTGTAAAAAAGTAGTACTAAACAACATATTTCCTTGGTCTATTCTAGCTCACTAAAAAACTTGAGAATATTCTTTTCCCATAGTGACGGTCACATATTTGTTTGCTTTGATGCACTACTATCTATATGCACAGGCACACAAAATCTATTTGGTCCTTAAGCCTATTTTTAAATTGTTTTTGTTTTCCTAGTCAACATTGTGATTTCTGTATGTTAGACCCCAAAGTCTCACAAATGTGGAAGTGATGTCAATTTGACTTTGGGAGTGTTAGTTAAAGAAACCATTAGACTGAGCTAGTTCTAAAGTCATATAAGCCTGCCTACACACCCAAACCTAAGCCTGAAATGCCTCAAGGTCAACAAATCAAAATCTGAGGACAACTAATCACAGACCTCCAGCTAGATCTTCCCAAATAAGACAACCACTTTCATGCTAATCAATCAAATAAAGTTGTCTCTTTGCTTCCCCATCTTCTCTATAAAAATCTTTTCATGAGGTCCTGTCCATGGAGTCATCTGAACTACTTCCAGTTTGGGTCTGCTCCATTCAAATTAAGCTTTGCTCAAATAAACTCGTAACGTATTTAATGTGCCTCAGTTTATCTTTTAACAGGAGGAATTTAACTGATTTCTCATTTATGAAAGTCTTGATTTCCAGTGGTCATTGGGAAATCTGGTATAAAACCTCTAGATTTTCACCATCATAATCTACCCATTAAACAAATTGTACCTGAATTGAGAAATTAAGACAAATTTGTTAGCAAAAAGCCTAGGAATATATACTTATCTTAAAGATGAAAGCTCATTTTAATATCTCATCTGTTTTTTCTTTAATTTTTTTCCTGGTAATTGCCTACATAAATTACTTTTATAGGACTCTTATGCTTCTTAATCACTACTACTTTTTCTATATCCCACACTAGATACTAAGGACTTCATTCTCCCTCCCTCTCTCTCTTAACTCACAGATTATTTCTAAAAGTATCTAAAGTGAAAAATGAAACAAAAGAATTCTGTCTTTGTAATTTCATATCAAGTGATGAAGTAGAGGTCTTTTCCACCCAGATAGTTCAGAGTCCACTGCCAATGAATTCTCTCTTTTCTCTATTCTATTTCTGTAAGAACTGGAAAAAAAAAAAAAAATACAAGTCCAGACAAGTAGTCTGGATACTACTGAAGCAAATGTGGAAAGCCTGTGCAATCTGGGAAGCCCAGGCATTGATGGAAATTTCTCTCCATCTAAGTGACTCTGTCACTGATATTCTGTTTCTCAGGGCATCTTCCCCATTGGTCAGTAGAAAGGGAAACACATGAAATTAAAATGAAATATGACTTTAGTCCTCAAACTAGTCTTGATTTGCAAGGACACAAGCCATTATGCTGGGGTCGAAGACACTAATAATAAAGGCACCATTTGATAAAGTAACTATTCACAGAGAAAGAAACCATGGAAATATGTGGTGAAATTAGTCACTTTCTAAATTGTCTTTCTGAGAAATGAGATGCATTTGAAATAGCGCCCTACACTTTTAAGATGGGAACCATGATTAATGACGGTGCTTCACCTCATCCAGCAAGAAAAAGAACTGCACATCAAAACAGAAACAAGGTATCTTAAAACTGTAGATAGTGTGGAGAATGTATTTTCTATCTTTGAAAAAGGAAAACAAGCAAGTAATTGCTGCCTCCTTTCAAAGGGTTAAGCATTTCTGATTAGCTTTGGGTCATGCATCACATTTTGAGTGCCTAAGCTTAAAGACACACTTCATTGAACCCCATCTAGCAAGCTTCATGCTTATGAAGGTGTTCCTCTTGATTGCTTCTCATCTGGGCTACAAAACGATTGGGTTGGAGACTGACATTGATTAAGTGCAAGAGAACCATGTTTTACTGTGACAGCTGCTGGCTTCTATCAACAAATCAATGTTTTTTTTTTTTTTTTTTCCCTTTTCGCCTTAACTCTCCCGTTAGCATCCTGCTGTTACTAGAGATGAAAAACATCTCTGTAACTGTCTGCTGATTGACCATTTTCTGATTTGCCAATCACATAAAATGTTTTTATGATGGAAAAGGCTAACCCTTCATTCTAAGCAGCTTTTTGTGCACAAATAGTGCAATTTACTGGAATCCTCTGGGGGGTGTGGCTGCTGCTCCTATAACTTAAAATCACAATAGAGAGTAATGTATTTTACAGAAAAATGTCACTTTATTCTCTGAATTTGATCGGTAAGATTACAAATACATCCTGTCCATGAATTTGGGAGTGTTTAGCAATGGTTCCACCCACTGGTCTTTTGCTATCTAAATAAGATAGTAGCCATTTATAGTTTTTTGTGCACAGAATAGTCCTGGTTATTTACAAGACAAGCTGTTAAAGCTGTACAGTTCATACTGTATACCAGAAACAGGAGGCATGGTTAGGAAACAACATATACAAGATCTCCAAAGCAGCACTGTGTCAAAATAGAACTTTTATAACAGCAGACTTCCCTTCTGCCTTCTACATCCAATTGTATGGCTTCAAATTGAGCCCTAAATTTGCCTGACTAGAAACATAAAGGACAGACCCATATAGAAGGAATAAATCACTGCCAAGTAATTAGAGCCTTCTGGGACTATTTAATGAAAGGTGTATTTTCATATGGCTCTGTCTGCGATTTTTTTTCATAACCAAATACTAAATAACCTGAAACCAAGGTTTTAACTGTGTCAAGTCTTGGACAACATGGTTTATTTTTACCAGTCTCCCTTTATGCCTTAGGATACAAACTCAAAAGCCACAAATAATTTTACTGAAAACTTGTTACATTGCCAACAGGCCAAAATGACAATGGGATTTGAACAATGGAGGTCCTTGATGTGATGAGTTGAATATAATCATCATTTGCCTGTAACTTCCTGCTAGCTTGATCAGCAAGTCTCTGGAAATGAGAAAAGAAAATTCAAATCTCCTGGATAACACAGAAAAAAAATCATTTGTTCAGATCAAGGAAACCATTACTAGCTGTTTCAAAGAACATTAAAAATATATATAGCACTTAATAAGCCAGTTTCCCAAGCAAAATAGCATTGGACAGGAATCCTAGATGTATACTGATGGTTCTCTAATTCATTCATCCTGGATGACCGTGAGACCCCAGGCTACACAAAATCCTGCATGAAAGAAGGTATTCATAGTAATACATCTTTTTCCTTTTTTCCACCCAGGAAAAAAAGAGAGATAATAGGGGAAAGTAATGGGGTCAAAGGTAAAAACAGGAAAAGATAAAATAAAACAACTTGGTCACAAGGAAGAGAGCTTGGGAGAGGATTTCATAAGGGTTCCAGCTAAGCAACTCCTTGACATTCTCTGGCCCCAGTCTNAAAAAAAAATGTATCATCAAAACTTATTTAAAAACATATTTATAAGTGTTGCATGTACTCACTTTTTAGAGAAAAAATTTACAATTTCTCCCTCTTCTCTTTTACCTTATGGTTAAGAAAAGGTTTGACTTCAAAAGAAGTAAAAAAATAAATTAGAACAAACAATCCAGTGAACCCATTATAATGATATTTGCCTCCAGACCAATTATGAAGGAGAAGGATTCCGTCTGTTACTAGAGAGAAAGTTGACAGCAGTTACTTTGTCCAGTTTGGTTTTTTTAAGCTTGGGAAAATTTCCTTTCTCTCTCACATATGTTTTAAGTTTCTGTGTGTTTCCACTATCATCTCTGAAAGAAGAATTTTAGGCATTTAGTTTGGTATACAACTTTCCATTGCATATGTGAATTAAGGAAATTTTATTTAAAAAGCACTCCTCTCTCAATTGCTCTAACATATTGTTGCAAAGGGAAATATCTCATCCTGAAGTTCTCAAGCCCTAGGTTTATCCCATGTCCAAGACCACACACTTGGCCTAAATGGAAAGGACTTGAATTTCATTTTCACCAAACCCACTCACATGATGGTTAAAGGTTCACACTGAAACTATTGTTTCTACTAACATAAGGAATGACACATATGCAAGGTCATTAGAGAACCCAAGAAAGAGCCTGCAGTCCATTGGCAGATATACAGTGTTTGGGTGGATAAACAGGTACATTTGTCTTCAACAGTTCTCTGGACAGATGCTGAGATGGAGACTTGAAGGCAGACCATTAAGCAGGGAAGTACTCTTGAGAGTTAAAATTGTAAAGGCTAGGGTGACAGAACCGGACAATGGGAGAAGCTGACCTGCAGCACAGCTAGGGCATCTGCCCATGCTGGAGAGCCCTAAGGATAGAATGATTTCTAAGTGTTTTATCCAATAGTCAAGAGTTCTGGCCTTTATCTCCATAACAGCCAATTTTGGGCCTCGAGAAACTCCCTTTGAGGGGGCGTACCTCTGGTTGAGTCACTACTCACTGCCAAGGGCAATACCCAGTAAGGAAGGCAGTTGTGAGCTGTTAGCAGCAGAAATTTCAAGCAACGGAAGGATGAGTACATCAGCCAGAAGAGGGAACCTAGGCAAAGCCATGCAGTAACCACTGGAGAAAACACAGTTTACAATATAGACTATTCTGCATCAGTATAAAAATTCAATATTTTATCTATAGTGGCTTATTTTCACAGGAAAATTATATTCTAGTTTTGGTGTTTAATTTTTACTGTGTGGGTGTACATCAGTCCTTTTTTACATCTAATTTAAAACTAATTCCTCTTGGAAACATAAGTCAGAATTTTGGAAGGACCTAGCTTAATATATTCATTTTACTAATAAAGGAAAAATTTTCCACGTCAAAAGGCTCTTTTGTGACAGAGATATATTAAGAAGGGGTTCCAGTGTAATTTCCTTTTAGGTCACCGTTCTGCTTCATTAATTTAATAATCTTTGACTGTCCATTATATTTTTATTGTGGGATAGAAAATCCATGGGTTCTCACTCCCATGTAGCTTATCCTCTTGAAATCATCTGTACTAAAATATGCCCCATTGTTACTGAAAATGTTATTCTAAGAATTAACCTTGACAACATTTGTACTAGTTGTTCTGTGACAGTTTAATGTGAAACCTTCACCTCTTTTGAGGTAGAAATGTATCAATCTTTCCATATTTTAATTATGAAGCTACGGGGGGGCAGGAGGAGAAGGGGATGACAGAGGATGAGATGGCTGGATGGCAAAACTGACTCAATGGACGTGAGTCTGAGTGAACTCTGGGAGTTGGTGATGGACAGGGAGGCCTGGCGTGCTGCGATTCATGGGGTCACAAAGAGTCAGACACGACTGAGTGACTGAACTGTACTGATAGGAAGGAAAACTTTTCCCTTCTAGGTTCTTGAGATGGCATAACAATTATATTGGCATAAAACAGATTAACAGAAGAAAAAGTGTAAACTTAATTTTGTACATATGGAAGTCCCACAAAAACATAAGATACTCTCCAACAGTCAGGCTATTGAGGTTTGCATGCCCTCCTGAACTAAGAAAAGCTATGACCAACCTAGACTGCATATTAAAAAGCAGAGACAATACTTTGCCAACAAAGGTCTATCTACTTAAAGCTATGGTTTTTCCAGTAGTCATGCATGGATGTGAGAGTTGGACTATAAAGAAAGCTGAGTAACAAAGAATTGATGCTTTTGAACTGTGGTGTTGGAGAAGACTCTTGAGAGTCCCTTGGACTACAAGGAGATCAAAGCAGTCAAACCTAAAGGAAATCAGTCTTAAATATTTATTGGAAGGACTGATGTTAAAGCTGAAACTCCAATACTTTGGCCACCTGATGAGAAGAACTGACTCCTTGGAAAAGACATTGATGCTGGGAAAGATTGAAGGCACGAAGAGAAGGGGACGACAGAGGATGAGATAATTGGATGGCTTCACCAACTCGATGGACATGAGTTTGAGCAAGCTCCGTGAGTTGGTGATGGACAGGGAGGTCTGGTATGCTGCAGTCCACAGGGTCACAAAGAGTTGGACACAACTGAATGACTGAACTGAACTCAACTAAGAAGTGGTAGAGGTCTGGGGACTTCAAAGGGGAGGAAGATAGTTCACAGGAAGAGGGAAGAGCAAATGTTTGATAAATGTTTACCATATTAAGAATTCTTTGTGGTGTAAAAAAAAAAAAGTCATCTTTGGTAATAGCCCACTTCCTGGTATAGGCTCCCTATCCAAATTATTTTAGGCAGTTAAAGGGGGCATAAAAAGTTCTTCTTGAGTTCGTTGGACCTTGATGTCTTTAGCTCGAAGCAATCCACATGCCAAAGTGCCACATTCTGGGGCAGCCTGCCTTGAATCCCATCAAAGCCAATATCAGTAATGTTCTCCTTCTTAGCTATCACCTGACTCTATCTCAAATAACCAGACCCCACGAGTGTTAAGGCTGTGCTTCTTCAGGATTAATTATACCCTATTCATGCTCAAGGATATGCCTCTCATTCTTTTAGCTTTCATCTGTTCCTACTTAATATAGGCTGTCTCATTTATCTTTGCATAGCAATTTGTCCTACTACCATAAACTGATCTTTTAAAAGATAATCTCTGTGAACATTACATGGGTCTTCCTCTTCTTTCAGCCCCACTGGAGCTAGCTGAAAGGACCTAATCATAGGAGGTAGAAGCTCCAGGTGTCAATGCTAGGGAAGGTGACCAAAAGAGCAGTGCGACCTCCCCAATGCGTGGAACATTCCACTGCAGCACAGTAAGCTTCAGCCACTGAACTGCTTCTGTTCATCTGGTATTGCCTGAATCTACTTTTGTCTCTCAACTTGGTTTTTATGATTTATGACAAAGGTGGTAATGACAGCAATGTTGATGATAATCATATATATCAAGTACTAACTGTATGAAATATTTATATAAATCCTTTCTCATTTTATTTGGTCTTCAAAAGGGGCATAATATATTTCATAATTGTTGTTGCAAACATGGCCAACTATAAGCCACATGTTTTTTTTTTTTTTGCATGATTCCAGTCTCCAGGACACAACTGTCTATTCATACTAGTCCCCTGTCTGATGCCTCTGTGGGATCGTCAGAAGATATTGCCATGTTCCTGCAGAAAGTGTTATATCAACATTCATTATCTTACAATTGTTCCACATACTTTTTTAATATTTTTTAATGTATAAAATTTGGTAGAACCTCTGTCTTCCTCTTCATAGCAAGTAAAACTTGTAATAAAATGAAATTAAAATTCACCATAAACACTCCTGATACAAATACATCTCCCTCTCCCCCTCCTGTTCTCTCTCCTCCTCCAGTTCTCCCTGAAGGTACCCGTTATAGAACACTCCCCTGTAAGAGAGGATCCTAATGATACTCTGCCCTTAAAGCCTATATCAGCATAACGGTTGGCATTAAAATAATCAGACACAGATCTAACCCCAAAGCATTGATGAGTAACACACCTTTGCTTTTTGTTTGTTTTGATNCAGTTCTCCCTGAAGGTACCCATTATAGAACACTCCCCTGTAAGAGAGGATCCTAATGATACTCTGCCCTTAAAGCCTATATCAGCATAACGGTTGGCATTAAAATAATCAGACACAGATCTAACCCCAAAGCATTGATGAGTAACACACCTTTGCTTTTTGTTTGTTTTGATCAAGAAATAGAAGTAAAACTCCCTTTAGCCATCTTCAGCTCATTCTCAAGTTTCTCTTCCTCCAGTGACTACCACATCTTTCCCGTTTTCCTCAATCCATTTCTTTTCATAGTTGCTCATAATAAAAGTAATTCTTTATCTTCTTTCACTCTAACTTTTCCAAACTGTCCCCTACCATCCCCTCACTTTATAGAATCACTTCACATAGTAAAAACAAACCTATGAATTTCTGGAAGAAAAGGAAAAGGAAAATACCTAGTATACTCAATAGACAGCGTTTTGCTCTAAATGCAAATAGGTTTGAAGGAAGGGGTTGATGACAGAGAAGATATAAAGGGTGGGGGCTGGTGCTAGAAGTGCTGAGTAGACTCCTCCAAATCAACATGGTAAGTTATTTTTTTTCCTTTAATTTGAATGGTGTCTAGCTTCCATAAAGCTCTCCTTAGTTTTGGCCTTATATTAGCCACTTCCTGTTAAAAAGCTCTCCCTGAATCTTATTGGAATCTCAAATCTATTACATTAGCAAAAAGAATTAATATGGTCCCTGGGACATTTGTTTTTCTGCAAACTATTGATTTAATCTCACCATCAAATTGCCCAACATACCTGGGTAGCTTAAATGGTAAAGAATTTGCCGCCTATGAGGGAGACCGGGGTTTGATCCCTGGGTCTCAAAGATCCCCTGGAGAAAGGCATGACAACTCACTCCAGCATTCTTGCCTAGAAAATCCCATGGCCAAAGTCTGATGCGCTACAGTCCACAAGGTTGCAAAGAGCTGGACACGACTGAGTGACTAATACTTCTACTTCACTTTCAAACTTTACAGTCCTCTCGCCTCTCACCTCCAAGTGCTTCTAATTGAAAATGTTGACTCCTTATGAACATCTCCATCATCAAAGCCTTGGCTTAATCTCCTGTTATACCTTACTTACATTGGTACAACAGCCTCTTTGATAATTTGTTTCCTGCTATCAGAAATTGCTACTCCTTTCCATCTTTCCTTTCTCTACAACTAAGAATTTTTATTTTTTACTTTCTATAATGGAAAATTTGAAACCTATAGGAAAGTAATGTAAATAATCAAATAAGCTCAGGTATCCATCAGCCAGTTTCAACAATTCACAATTCACAATCAACTTATTTTCATCTATAGTTATCCATGATTGTATTAAAGCAAACTCCAGATATGGTATCATTTCAACTCTGAAGAATATAAGAAAGAAAGTTTTCTTTTCGAAAAATCTTATTATAAAACATTATCACACTTAAAAATTAACTATAATTTTTTAACGGCAAAATGTCAAGCAGTGTTCATAACTTCCCGCATTGTCTTACACATTTTTATTTTACAGTTTGAATCAAAGTCTAGATAGGAACCATAAATTGCAACCCTTTCCTTATTTTTCAAGCATCTCTTACTCTATGGTGCCTGTTCCTTTCTTTTGTTGTTGTCATGGTGGTGTAAAACAAGAAACACAAAGAATGTTGCTCACCATTCTGTCCTACAAGGATGAAATCATCAGCCACTGCAGTCCCTGATCAACAGGGCACCTGAGACGAATTTAGAATAAAAACCAGGGTTAGGCACTCTGTACTTTGGACAAGCAGGCCTCTTAGATAAGATGCATATCTCAGGAAGAATTTGAATGAANAAACAAGAAACACAAAGAATGTTGCTCACCATTCTGTCCTACAAGGATGAAATCATCAGCCACTGCAGTCCCTGATCAACAGGGCACCTGAGACGAATTTAGAATAAAAACCAGAGTTAGGCACTCTGTACTTTGGACAAGCAGGCCTCTTAGATAAGATTCATATCTCAGGAAGAATTTGAATGAACCCTGACACCTCCATCTCCCCTTACATAGAAATGCACTAAAACCATTAACTTGAATTATTTGTTCTTTGTCAATAGCAGTAGTCTTCTACCTGGATGTATGCTCGAGTACATGTTTTCCCTAGCCAAAAGTCATGTATAAACTGGCCTGTTGCTTAACTCTTTGGAGCACGTCCCTCAGAGCTACTGAGAGGTCATCTCCTGGGCTATCAGTTCAGTCGCTCAGTCGTGTCCCTCAGCAAAGTCCTCAGATAAACTCCCAGCTCTTTTGTAGTGTGCTTTTCTTTCATGGACAATACTAGTTGAAGAAAATGTATTGTTTGTTTTGTCTGAGTTTTTCTAATTTCATTTTCATGATTTTGTTTAACATGTTGGTTAGTTTGCTATATAAGTTGATGATCAAATCTAGAGGCTTGATCTGTTTTGGATTTAATACTTTAGGCAAGAAAATTTCATAGGTTTTCTCATATGCTTGCGTGAGAATGGCTTATCTTTTTTATGTTACCTAGTTCTATTAATTTATGAGGTATTACATATTGTGATACTTTATCATTTCTTCTTCATTTACTAGGTCAAATTGCCTATAAAGAAGAAATTTCCGTTATCAATTATCTGGTTACTTTAAAGCATAGTTTTAAGCTTCTTACTGAAAATGCTTCATGATCCAGCTCTGACCTATCTTGTCAGTATTAGCCCCCTTCCTCATCACATGCATGTTTTCCCCAGGAGTGTAATGGTTTACAAGAACCAGATTTCAAGATCTTTTCTTGNCTTTGTCAGTTCCTTAAAGAAAAAGCCTGCTGACATCATGACTAAGATTTTGTTCCCTTAGTGTATGAGGGATATCTCATCATCCCTTTCTTTCTCACTATCACCCATCCCATATAACTGGGTTATTAATATCTTTATGCAAGCCAAATTGATTTATTTTGGTAAATACAATCTCCTTCAAATGAATGTATCAGCAAACAGATAGTAAAACTGTCTGTGGTTGCAGTGCAGACAGGCCCTCATCAAGTCTCTGTCTCACACACAAATATACATTCAATATTTTCACTTTTAATCATTTACCAGCCTGAGATCTGATCACATGTTACCACTCTGTTGTTATATGGGAATATTTAATAGCCCAAAACAGAGATGTTAAATACACTAATCACCCATCCAACAAACATTCATGGGATGTTTAAAATAAAACAGCCTCCCCACCAGATACTTCTTGTAATACCTACAATTAAGTTGAGTGTTAAGGTTATTCCCAGAGTTATCACACCATCATAATTTTTTTCCTATTGTTAGGTGTGACAGAAGATACATCAGAGAATCAGATTTAAATTACGAATGGATCCCTACCTTTAGTTTTCAAGACAGCTGTGTCATGTTCAGAATACAGTCATCTCCCGTACCACTTCCCTGAATTTCACATATTTTCTTTTTCACACTGCTAACATCAATAAATGCCAGCTCTTCTAGATTTTTAACTTCATATGTACACTGAATATTACAAAGAATTTCGTAGAGAAATAAAATAAGCCCTAAATAAATGGAGATCAACACTATGTTCATATGTCAGAAGTCTTAATATTGTTAAGATGTCAGTTTTCCCTAAATTGATCTATAGTTTCAAGATAACTTCTACTTAAAATCCCAGTAGGAATTTTTTTTAATGTAAGTTGAGAGTACGATTCTAATATTCCAATGAAAAGGTAAAGGATCTAAAATAGCCATAACAACTTTGAAAAAGAACAAATTTGAAGGGCTAACACCACCTGACTTCAAGACTTATTATAAATCAGTGCTTCTCAAAATAATGTTTTATTTTTGTAAAGACTGATAATTAGATCAATGGAATGGAGTAAAGCATTCAGAAATAGATCTACATATATTTGGAAAATTTGATAAATGTCACAAAGGCACTTCAGTAGAGGAAAGAAAGTCTTGTCAACAAATGGTGCTAGAATCCTTGGATATTTATCTTCCCAAAAAATGAACTTCAATCCACAACTTATACTGTAAACAAAAGTTAATTCAAAATAGATTTGAGACTAAATGTGAATGTAAATCTAAACCTCTAAAATGTCCAAAACAAAACGTTGAAGAAAATCTTGAATTATTGGGCTAAGCAAAGCTTTCTCAGATATAACAAGAAAACTTTTTCATAGCAGGAGAAACTGATATACTGAACTACATAAAAATTATAAACATCTACCCTCCTAAAGACATTACGAAGATAAAGGACAGACTAAAAAGAAAATATTTGCAAATCATATATATGACAAGGAACATGAATTCGCAATAAAGAACCAACAAAACTTAATAAGAAACATACAACCTATTAAAAATGAGTAAAATGAGTGAACACTTCACAAGCAATATGTATGAATGACAAACACATGAAAAAATGCTGAATATCATTAGTCATTAGGGAAACTTGAATTAAAAGCACAATGAGGTACCACTACACATATATCAGAATAGATCAAATTAAAAAGAATAATGAAATCATAGGAAGTTTTGGTGAGGATACGAAGAACTAGAACTTTCATACAATTGTATCAGGAATGTAAAATGATACAACCTCTTGAGAAAATAGTTTGGTAACTAATCTAAAAATTAAGTACACACTTCCCATAGGATACAACCATTCTGCTCCAAGATATTTACCTTAGAGAAATGACAACATATATTCACACAAAGATTTATAAATGAATGTTCACAGCTGCTGTGTTTATAAAAGCTAAAAAATGGAAATGATCCAGTGCCCATCAACAAATGAATGGATAAACAAACTACACATGTCCATTCTATGGAATTAAATTCAGCAACAAAAAGGAATAAAATCTTGACACATGTTACAACGTGCTTAAATATCAAAATCATTGTGCTGAGTAAAATAAATCACACAAAACAAGTATACATAATACATGCTTCCATTTGTATAAAAAATTTTTAAAGGCATACTAATCTGTAGTGAGAGAAATAGGATCAGTGTTTGTTTGGGGAAGAAGCATAAGTTTAAGTAAGGAGGGAAGGAGGATTTACAAAAGAACAGAACGAAGGTGTTCATTTCCTGACTGTGGTGATTATGTCATAGATGCATATATGTATGCATAAAATCACAGTCCATAAGATCACTATATATATATATATATATAAATCTATTGGATTACATGCTTTAAATTGTACAATTTGTTGTATTTAAACCTCAAAGTTTTTAAAAATAAAAATGAAAACAGAAAATAATAAAACATGATAACAAATTTGGTAATACTGAGAAATTTTGAAAGCTTCAGATTGAACTGATAGAACACTAAGAAAATATAAAGCAATGACTACGGGGAAAACTTTTTATCAAAAAAAAAATGTAATTCTGATATATGCTACACAGCTTTGTTGTGAAACATATTTATATAATCACAATAAGATTGGGCTTCTCAGGTGGCACTAGTGGTAAAGAACTTGCCTGACAATGCAGAAGACAAGATGTAGGTTTGATCCCTGGGTTGGGAAGATCCCCTGGAGGAGAGCATTGTAACCCACTCCAGTATTCTTGCCTGGAGAATCCTGTGGACAAAGGAACCTGGCAGGCTACAGTCCATAGGATCACAAAGAATCCGACACAGCTGATAGCACGTGCATGCAGACACACACACACACAATAAGCTTTTAAAAATAAATATTTACCTACTAAATTATCAAATAACTATATTGAGAGGGTGGGGAAATGAAGAGTGTGGTGGTAGTATAAGGGAGATAAATGTTACTCTTGCATTATAAGAAGTGTATATGTGTGTGTGTGTGTGCAGCCTAAACTTGTCACACACACTATATATGTGTGTGCACATGTGTGTGTGTGCACATAAATAAAAAATTTTATTTGTGGATCTCTACATTTTTTCCATTGCTTATGGTGTTTTGATTTGAATCCACTCTTATTTAAGATAATTTAGTTTTGATTTGCCCAGAGAATGTATTTTCCACCTCTTCTCAACAGTCAGAAAACATTAGTTACTTTGTAAATAAAATAATTTAGCAGCATTCCAAGTGTTTCATAATTACTATATTACTTACTTTATGGATCTTAGGTTTACACTTTATTTTTGGAACGTGCATTGAATGACATAAGCAAAAAAAAAAAAAANATTTAAGATAATTTAGTTTTGATTTGCCCAGAGAATGTATTTTCCATCTCTTCTCAACAGTCAGAAAACATTAATTACTTTGTAAATAAAATAATTTAGCAGCATTCCAAGTGTTTCATAATTACTATATTACTTACATTATGGATCTTAGGTTTACACTTTATTTTTGGAACGTGCATTGAATGACATAAGCAAAAAAAAAAAAAAAAAAATGTGACTACGAGTAAAAGTATTCAGCCTCAAATTGCCAGCTTTCTATAAGTAGCTATTGACAACCCTGGGGATCACTCTGGTTACATCCAGAGCAATATTTGTTTTAGTCCCATTTATTGATTTCTTAGGCTGAGCTCTTTGCTGAGATAGCAGCACACAACTCAAACAATTTCACAGAATGTAAGGGTTAGAAAGGAACTTAAAGGTTACTGAGTCCAGCTACTGCCAAAATAATGTCAGATTTCCTCAGGATATTGACACACATGAACTGGTGCCTCTACTTGATGCTGAATTCAACAAATACTTTTCAGTTCTTAACTTGCTTAAACACTTACTAGGGCCAGTTATTGCTCTTCTTCCTATTTCTTTCCCTTCTCTTGCTTTCCATTTTCTGACAAGTTTTCTTTCCATAGCTTCTATGGCACTCCATTTTACCACTGATTCATTCTGTCTCTCTGAAGTCACTTTTCTTCTGCAAATTATTTAAATCCCCAAGGTTTGTCCTAAATCTTCTAATCTTATCCTCTCTACATTCTCATCCATTCCCCTAGCTTCAACCATTTTAGATAATATTTAAATGTATATTTAACCTGGAACTCTGCCCCAAATTACATATTTGTATATCCAGCAGATCTTTGTACCTCTCAATTTGGATGCCCCACAAGTATCTCAAATTAATCATATCTAAATTAAACTCATGGTTTTCTCCCCACACACATGATTATTTTTTATGTATTCCCTGTCACTGTTAATAGAATATTATCTACCCAATCACTCAAGCAAGAAAATAGAACATCATCTAATTCTACTTCTGAAATATCTCAAATAATATCAACTGTTTTCCCTCCTCAAAGTCAATTTCTTAGTTTAGGAAGCTAATTTTTCCTTTATCTTACGTAATACTATCAACGCCTTCTAACTTTCATAGCTAGAAGACTATGCCTCTGGTCTCATCTCACCCCCCCCCCCGCACTGTCAGTCATTTTTCTAAAGTATAAATCTGATCTCTATCCTTCATTTAAAGCATTTTAATTGCTACATATTGTACTTGGCATAAAGTCAAACTGTGTTAAATTGTTTTTCGACACCAGTTTAGTTCTGGAATTTCATCTCTTCCTACTAAGTCACTCTTTTAGGTCTAGAAAAAATGAATGCGTCTTGCTCAATCATGTGTCCAAAGGGTTCCCTCTTGCTTGAAAGCCAACTGTTGAAGACTGGGCTTCTTGGGAAACAAGTTCTAAGATGGAGGTTGATATGCATAAACTTTGTTAGAGAGTGCTCTCAGGATCAACATCTGGGAAAGGGAGGGAAAGGAAAGAAGCAAAATGAAGCAGAGGAAGAAGCCCAGCACCTATGAAACCTAGGCAAAGACTTCAGACAACCCCAATAAATTCTTCAACTAGGATGGCCCTTCCAAGTTGTTCCCAGTGTGACAAAGGAGCAAGGTATAGTCCCACAGAGTTCAGCCCTTGGATGAAGGCTACACTGTGGAAGGGGACATGGTCTTGGGCATGGCATCTCTCTAAATCAGGGCAATTTCTTAAAAGGGATGATGGCTGAATACTCTCAGCTGACACAATTCCCAGTTGATCCATCAATCTTGATGGTTTATCCAAGTTTCTATTACAAGCCACCTCTTTTGTCCCTGAGATACATATCTTCAAATAACATCCTGGTAGGCCTCTTTTACTGGAGAAAACTTACAACGTTAGTGAAATGAAGTACAAGGACCTGCTGCTGTGGTCTTGAGACCAGAACTAATATGTGTCCCCCTTCTCCACTATCTATCTGAGATTCCCTTCACTCTCATTGAGCACCTCTGCTAGTCTCGGTGGCTGACTTTGTAGTAACCTACACTCAAATCCTTGAAGATCTGAGTCCCTGATTGCCATATAGCTTTCTGTGTTGGTGACTACTTCACATGTCCATTTACCATTCCTTGGTAAAGGAATTTGAAGAAACTTGCAAATGTTTCATCTTAATAATAAGCATATTTCTCTGTGCTCCCATTATTTAGCAGGAGACCTACTTCTTCAAGTAGTTCAGTTCCTCTGTTAGGGTGGTAACTCCTCTTTTTCCCTACTTTTCCTTTGATACAAGGAGCAGAAACTGTCTTGGAAGAAACTGATAGCTCATGGTTCTATGGGACCTTTGAAGTATTCAATCATGGAAATGTTTCTTCTCTTAAGAAACCAGAGCCTTTAAACACACAGAGCCCAGATTTGTGGGAGTAGGAAACACAAATTGCTTAAAAGGGTCACTTGGAGTGATGATGGCAAGCCGAGCAACTTCTTTTATCAACCCTTGATTCTCAAATCCATATTAAGGATACCACACCAAATAAACCTCATTGATTAAGGTATACACAGTATTCCAAAGGATGGCACCCTATACTCATAAGGGATCTTCTCAAAGCTGATGGCTTAGTTTTGGCTTCAACAGGACATATCACTGTCGATATAAAAGCTTCTGTGTACTCCTCCTTCCAGGGTAGAAGGGATCTGTGTAGTCAACTTGACATCAAATGGATGATTAACGTCCTCAAGGGTTAGTGCCACACTGAAAAATCATCATTGATCTCAGCTGCTAGCAGATTGGGCACTTGGGATTAACAATAGCGTCAACACTGCTGATAAGCGTTTGCCACTGCCCCATGTACATCTCCATCTTTACCACCATAACTATTAAATTCATATGTTCATTGTGTCAAACAGATGATAGCTGATGACCAATGCTGGCTGATGCCAACTGGTTGAGCTATAGTGCCTTCTCAGTTGTTTAATATTTCTTCTATGATGGATGCTCCCTGGTAAGCATTAAAATGTGATTCTAATATCTTCATACCAAAGTATGCTTACTCCTGTGAGTTCATCCACAAGTTCAGTTCAGTTCAGTCACTCAGTCGTGTCCGACTCTTTGCGACCCCATGAATCACAGCACGCCAGGCCTCCCTGTCCATCACCAACTCCCACAGTTCACTCAGACTCACGTCCATCAAGTCAGTGATGCCATCCAGCCATCTCATCCTGTGTCATCCCCTTCTTCTCCTGCCCCCAATCCCTCCCAGCACCAAAGTCTTTTCCAATGAGTCAGCTCTTCGAATGAGGTGGCCAAAGTACTGGAGTTTCAGCTTTAGCATTATTCCTTCCAAAGAAATCCCAGGGCTGATCTCTTTCAAAATGGACTGGTTGGATCTCCTTGCAGTCCAAGGGACTCTCAAGAGTCTTCTCCAACACCCCAGTTCAAGAGCATCAATTCTTCAGCGCTCAGCCTTCTTCAAGGCTTTACTTCAAATTGCCTTGTCCTCAATGTTCTCAAATTTTTCTTTCCAGATCAGTCAAGTCATTTGTCATTGCCCATGAGCTTGCACATATTGTAATCACAGATCATTTCTCTGTCCACTCTGACTAAAGCTCTGCTCATAGTGAAGATGTATTTAAATTGCTGTCTTTCAAAGTTATCACTAATTAAGGATATTTCGGAGCAGCTGTCACTTTTTAATTTACCTACATACCAAGCCAACTTATCCATGAACCGAGTTTGGCTTTTTCTTCTGTAGTCAGTTAGTTACAAGAGACTCCCCTATGGGGTCACACATAGGTGTGATCTAAGGAAGAGGCATAAGTACAAGACAGGTGAGTGATGAGAAGTGAGTGAGTCACCAACTGTGCAACTTACATGTGCATACTAGCCCTTTTCATGCCCACTTCTGAATGCACTGCTTCCATTTTACTATGGATTATTGTTTTCATTTACTGTGAATATTGCCAGATATTATGTCAATAGGTATGACAGAACCCACCCTATGATGGGGAGTTATGGCTCATGATCACTTGAAAGCTCACAGCCAGGTTCTTTATCACTGTAAGAACTATTTTTTCAAGTGAAATATGACTCCGCACTGCCAGTGGCAAAGTCTTACAACAAAGCCCATAGGGTGGTTCTCCTATTAGAGCTTGCCATAACTCCAGATGGCATGTTTTATCATCACGTATACCAACAATGTTACATTTTCTTGATCATATGGCCCAAAGAGCAGAGTCTCTTGAACTGCAACTTGGAATGCTGCAGAATACGTTACTGCTTTTGTCCCCACTCAGAGCTGGCAGCTTTTCATGTAGCTCAATCTATGGGATACAGTATAAACCTGAGTTGAATTGACTGCCTCTGTACACAAAGAGCCCCAATGAGCTGCTATCATGGAAGGAGATGTCAGATGGAATGATTTGTCCTTTACTTTGGAGAGGGTGTCATAAAGTGTCTCTGATTGATGGACTCCTAAATATTTTACTAATTTTGTGAGCCACTTAAACCTCACAGAATTTATTTCCCACCTTCTAGAGCATATATTTCTTAACAGTGCCTCCCAACACACTGGCTGCTTTTTTAACAATTTTTCCAATGATGTCATCAATGTAGGTACCAGTGTCATGTCTTCTGAGATGCCCAGGTAATCCAAGTCTCCTCAGACTACACCATGACAGTGGGTGGGAGAGTTAATACAACTCTAAGGCAGAACCATAAATGTCTAAATGTATATTCTAGCCTTTCACATGAATGGGAACTGTTTATGAGCCTCTTTCTTGGTAAGATGTAAAAAGAAGTATTAGTCTGATCAATAGCCACATACCATCTTTCTGAGGCCATGTTAATCTGCTCTAGCAAACTGCCATATCTGGTTAGTACTGAGTTTATAGAAGTCCAGTGTTAAGTTTACAGAAGTCTTCTTTTATCCTCCAGAGTTCATCTGGATTTTAAATGGCCAGATTAGAAAAAGAGATGTCGATTTGAAGGGGCCTGCTACCCCTGCATCTATTAGTCTTTATATCTTTATGTCCTTGGGATAAAATATTGTATGGTTTTTCTAACCTCTGGCTGAGATAAAAGCCTCTTTACATGCTACTAAGCAGACCCTATGACATTTATATTTGGGGTTTAATTGCTAATTAAACACTCCCTGCTTTTTATATCTTTTCCAAGATATCAATCATGCTTGGCAGTAGTCACCAAATTAAACAGTCCTTGTAGTTATAATTATCCCTCCATCTACACACACACACAGACACTTTTTAAATACTTGATAGGCTGCCCCTGATATGGTAGCTAGATACCAAAGATTCTCCCTGCCCCCCCCCCAACAGGGAAACACAGTTCCCAGTATTCACACTCGTGCAAGCCTCCTCCCTTGAATCCAGATTAGCCCATGACTTGCTTTTGACCAATAAAATACAGTGGGAGTGGCACTGCATAGTTTTAGGACTTATGCTCTAAGAAGCTTTTACCTTCTACCAGAGCCTCCTGGACCACTTGCTCTTAGTCTATATCCTCTCTGATCCTTGAATACATGTCATGAGAAACCAATGTAATACTGTAAAGCAATTATCCTTCAATCAAAAATAAATAAACTTTAAAAAAAATGCAGAGACCACATATAGTACACTTCTTCATAGCCCAAACTGAACTTCCAGCCAGCAAAGATCATTAATGTCCAGCCAGGTGAGTGAGCCATTCTAGACATCTTGCTCATTTCCAATCCTAAATATATAATTACTATATGATTCAACAATTGCAGTTCTAAGTATTTACCTAATTGAGTTCAAAACAAAACCTGTTTTAAGCAGCTTTTTTCATAATCACCAAAAACTGGAAGTAACTAAAAAGTCCTTCAGAAAGTAAATGAATAAACTGAAACATCCACACAATTGAATAGTCAATTCAGTTCAGTTCAGTCGCTCAGTCGTATCCGACTCCTTGTGACCCCATGAATCGCAGAACGCCAGGCCTCCCTGTCCATCACCAACTCCCGGAGTTCACTTAAACTCACGTCCATCAAGTTGGTGATGCCATCCAGCCATCTCATCCTCTGTCATCCCCTTCTTCTCCTGCCCCCAATCCCTCCCAGCACCAGAGTCTTTTCCAATGAGTCAACTCTTCACATGAGGTGGCCAAAGTACTGGAGTTTCATCTTCAGCATCAGTCCCCAGGACTGATCTCCTTTAGGATGGATTGGTTGGATCTCCTTGCAATCCAAGGGACTCTCAAGAGTCTTCTCCAACACCACAGTTCAAAAGCATCAATTCTTGGGTGCTCAGCTTTCTTCACAGTCCAACTCTCACATCCATACATGACCACTGGAAAAACCATAGCCTTGACTAGACGGACCTTTGTTGGCAAAGTAATGTCTCTGCTTTTTAATATGCTATCTAAGTTGGTCATAACTNACATGACTGAGCGACTGAACTGAACTGAACTGAATTACTTTTCAATATTGTGGTGGTTTTGCCATATGTTGACATGAATCAGCCATGAGTGTACATGTGTCCCCTATCCCGAACCCCGCTTCCACCTCCCTCCCTGTCCTTTCCCTCTGAGTTGTCCCAGTGCACCGGCTTTGAGTGCCCTTGTTTCATGCATCAAACTTGGACTGGTGGTCTATTTCACATATGGCAATATANGTGGTGGTTTTGCCATATGTTGACATGAATCAGCCATGAGTGTACATGTGTCCCCTATCCCGAACCCCGCTTCCACCTCCCTCCCTGTCCTTTCCCTCTGAGTTGTCCCAGTGCACCGGCTTTGAGTGCCCTTGTTTCATGCATCAAACTTGGACTGGTGGTCTATTTCACATATGGCAATATAACATGTTTCATGCTATTCTTTCAAATCATCCCACACTCGCCTTCTCCCACAGAGTCCAAAAGTCTGTTTTTTTATAACTGTGTCTTTTGCTGTCTCACATATAGGATCATCGTTGCCATCTTTCTAAATTCCATATATATGCGTTAGTATTCTGTATTGGAGTTTTTCTTTCTGACTTACTTCACTCTGTATAATAGACTCCAGTTTCATCCACCCCATTAGAACTGATTCAAATTCATTCTTTTTAAGAGCTGAGTAATTTTCTAATAGAGCCCAACACAATATTCTACATGTTATGTCTGGGCACAGATATATCCACAATGTCTGGTAATATCACTGCATCCCAAAGACTTGTAGAAAATCTGGATCCCCTGTAACCAGTGTGACATCCTAGCTTGTCTCACTAGTTTGCTAGAGTGAGTTGACTCTAATACTAATTTTTGAAGAAACAGATGTCGTGCCTACTTTCTGACAGACATTTTTAAACTATTCTTATTTATCCTATTTTTAGATGTCTTATAATGCAAACACAACTCTTTTTCTCAGTGTAGGTAGGAAATATTTCTCACAGACTCCTCTATTGATTTCAAACCTATTCCTCAGCTCCAGGCTCTACAGGAATATTGCTAATAATCCAAGGCAGCAAAAGAACTGGATATGGATTTTTGCCGCAGAATCAAGTGAATTCTTTCCCTGTCTGGCCTTCCTCCTTTCCTTCCTTCCTTCCTTCCATTTTTCTTTCTTTTCCTTCTTCCCTCCTCCTTCTAGAGGATCTGATATGAAAAACAATGAAATAAATCTCAAGAATTCTTGGAAACTGAAATTATTTGTGTCACTTTGACAGTGCCAGCACTCCAGTAATAACTTGTAATGTTCACTCAGAGATTTCATAATTATTCACATCTAATTTTTAGTTGTGCATTTCTGAAAGGCAATTCACACAAACCTAGACACTGTCAAAGATAATTAAAATAAAAATATGTGATAATACAAACAGGAAAACATTTAACCCTGAGAAACCTTCAAAATTCCTATATTCTAATTCAAGGACTTGATTTCAAAAGAATGAAATATAAGATGAAAAGAATCCTGCTTTGCCATATTCCAAATTTACTAAGCATTGACTTACCAAAGTTAGAAACCTAAGAAGTTTCGCTTGTAAAAAGATTAAAAAAAAAAATTAGTACCCACCTAAGTCATCAATTTATCAAAGTTGATTAGACCACATTTCAAAGAAAAATAAAGTGTTTAATTCTGAATCTGGACAAATACACTGAGTCTAGACTATGGTCAAACTAATAGGGGCCTGTGAACCATCACATACAAGAAAGCTAAAACTGTTAAAAACAGCTGAGACTTTTTACCATGAACAGCAATCACACTGAGATGGGAGAGTAGGGAAGCATAGGGGAAGTAGTACAAAGTAGACAAATAGGAACGAAGTAACATGGGAAAAAAAGGCTTTTCCCTCCAAAGCAAATGATGTTGCTCTCTGCTTAAATCCTCCCTGGTTTCTCATTATGTTCTATCCCTAAAACATCTGGCCTGCAACCACTGCATCCTCGTCTCATGCAACCTGCTTTCATGCCTACATTTGTGCAGATTCACTAGTTTCCACTGGGTCTCTGACAGGAAAACCATACCTGACGATGTCTTTATAGAGGACTGTGATGAGCACTTTCTCTAAAAGAGTATTCCATCTCCCCTGGGGCACCTTTGATGCACTACCTGGTTTGTCTTTCCCTCTCAGTTTTATCTTCTTGTTGACTCATTTATTCGTTGACTTTACCCTAGAACACGTTCACTGGAGGCAGAGTACCCTTATTTTTATTCACCAATAAAATAAGCTGAAGCTCCAATGCTCTGGCCACCTGATGCAAAGAGCCAACTCATTGGAATAGACCCTGATCCTGGGAAAGATCGAAGGCAGGAGGAAAAGGGGGTGACAGAGGATGAGATGGTTGGGTGGCATCACCAACTCAATGGACATGAGTTTGAGCAAACTCCAGGAGATGGTGAAGGACAGGGAAGCCTGGTTGCTACAGTCCATGGGGTCACAAAGAGTTGGACGTGACTTGGCAACTGGACAACAAGTGCTAAGTTATTGGATCTAGAACAGTGTCTGGAGCACAGAAGTTGCTCAGTAAATATATTTCACTTTAATCAATTATACCAGAAGGCAGAATTTTTTTCAAAAATATTACAAGCCAATGGACTTTCTTTTAATATAATGAGGAACAGGATAATCATTTCTTAAGGCAAAACTGCAGCTTCCTCTAGTGAAAGTAAGGAACCCCAGGCTAAAAGATGGCTGAAGATGATTGTTTTAGAAGCAACTTGGAAGTCAGAAAACTACACAGATAACTTCAGTTCAGTCCCTCAGTCACGTCCGACTCTTTGCGACCCGATGAACTGCAGCAGGCCAGGCCTCCCTGTTCATTATCAACTCCCAGAGTCCCAAACCCATGTCCATTGAACTGGTGATGCCATCCAACAGTCTCATCCTCTGTCATCCCCTTCTCCTCCTGCCCTCAATCTTTCCCAGCATCAGGGTCTTTTCAAATGAATCAGCTCTTCACATCAGGTGGCCAAAGTATTGGATTTCAGCTTCAACATCAGTCCTTC
>SJYA01001236.1:39893-58798 GCA_006410615.1 Neotragus moschatus
TTCATTGGAAGGACTGATGCTGAAGCTGAAACTCCAGTACTTTGGCCACCTCATGTGAAGGGTTGACTCATTGGAAAAAACTCTGATGCTGGGAGGGATAGGGGACAGGAGGAGAAGGGGACAACAGATGCTGAGATGGCTGGATGGCATCACCAAATCGATGGACATGAGTTTGAGTGAACTCCGGGAGTTCGTCATGGACAGGGAGGCCTGGTGTGCTGTGATTCAAGGGGTCACAAAGAGTCAGACACTACTGAGCNTGATGCTGGGAGGGATAGGGGACAGGAGGAGAAGGGGACAACAGATGCTGAGATGGCTGGATGGCATCACCAAATCGATGGACATGAGTTTGAGTGAACTCCGGGAGTTCGTCATGGACAGGGAGGCCTGGTGTGCTGTGATTCAAGGGGTCACAAAGAGTCAGACACTACTGAGCGAGTGATCTGAACTGTACTGAATGATTATCAACATTGATTTGAGCATCTTTTCAGGTATTTATTGGACACTTGTATATCTTTTTCATAGAAATATCTAAACAAGTCTTTGCTCACTTATTAAATAGAATATTTGTTTCGTTGTTGAGTTTTAGAAGTTCTCTATATATTCCAGATATTAATCCCTTTCCAGATACATGATTTGTAAATGTTTTTTCTAATTCTGAAGGTTTCTTTTTTATTCTATTGTATTTTGATGCATAACTGTTTGAAATTTTTCATGAAGTCCAACTGGTCAACTTTCTTCTTTGGTGCCTGAGCCTTTACTGTGATAGGCAAGAAATCTTTGACAAACTCAATGCTGTGAAGATTTTGTTCTATATTTCCTTTTAAGAGTTTTATAGCTTTAGATTTCTAACAAATTATGAATTAAATATATAGTGTTAGGAAAGTGTTTAATTGCTTTCTTTTGCTTGTAAATATTCAGTTTTCCAGCACCACTTGTTGAAACCCTATCTTTCTGTATTGGAAGGTCTTGATATCTCTGTCAAAAATCATCTAACTATAATATGCAAAGATTTATTTCTGAGTTTCTATTCTATCCCACTGGCCTGTATGTCTGTCTTTATGCTGCTACCACACTCTTTTAAATATTGTAGCTTTGTAGTAAGTTTTGAAATAGAAAATCTGAGTCTTCCAGGCTCATTCTTTTTTAATACTCTTTTGGCTCTTCTAAGCCCCTTGAATTTCCATATGAATTTTAGGGCGTGTTTTTCTACTTCTTCCAAAAGCATAATTGGGATTTTGATGGAAATTGTGTTGAATCCTTAGATCAGTTAGGGTATTAACATTTTAACAATATTGTCTTCCAATGCATGAGACATGTTTTCACTTATTTATGTCTTCTTTAATTTCTTTCAATAATGCTTTGTAGTCTTCATTGTACAAGTCTTTTACCTACCTGGTTAAGCTTATTCCTAAATATTTTATTCCTTTTGCTGCTATTATAAGCACAACTCTTTTTCACAATTTCCTTTTCAAATTGTTCATTATTCGTGAATAGAAATAAAATTGATTTTTGTGTACTGACTGTTTCTTGCTACCTTGCTGAATTCATTTATTAGTTCTGACAGTTTTGTAGACTCTTTCAACTTCTCAACGTATAAAATTTCATCATTTCAAACAGAGATTATCTAAGCTCTTCCTTTCCAATTCAGATACCTTTTATTTCTTTGTGTTGTCTAACTGACCCAGCTGGAATTTCTAGTACTATACTGAATCGAAATGACTAACATGGCCACCCTTGCTTTCTTCCTGATCTTAAAGTAAAAACATTCAGTTTTTCACCATTAAGTATTATGTTTGCTGCGGGATTTTCACACAGAGTTTTTATTATGTTGAGGTAGTTTTCTTCTATCCCTAATTATTTTAGTGTTTTTATCACAAAAGGATATTGAATTTTCTCAAATTCTTTTCCTATGTCAGTTTAGATGATCTTGTGGGGTTTTTTGTTTTGTTTTGTGTTGTTTTTCCTTTCATTCTGTTAATGTGATATTATGTATTATCAATACACTGATTGATTTTCAGATGTTGAAACATCCTTTGATTATAGGAATAAATCCCACCTAGTCGTGTAATATAAACCTCTCAATGGGCTGCTGAATTTATTTTGTTAGTATTTTATTGAGATTTTTGTTGCTTCGGTGTTCACAGGGGACATTGAGCCTTCATTTTCTTATATGTCTTTGTCTTTGGTATCAGGGCAATGATGATCTCATAAAATGATCTAGGAGGTATTCACTTCTCCTCAATCTTTTGGAAAAGTTTAAGAAGTGTTATTAGTTCTTTAAATGTTTTCCAATGAAGCCATCAGGTCCAGAGCCTTTTGTTCTTAGATTTCTGATTACTAATTCAATCTCCCTACTAGATATAGATTTATTCAAAATTTCTGTTTTTTATAATTTAGTTTTGATTGAGTTTGTGTTTCTAGGTGTTTATCCACATCATCTAGATTATTCAGCTTGTTGGCATGCAACTGTTCATAGTTCATTTTCACAATCTTTTTACTTACTATAGAAAGAAACAGTATTAATGTCCTTACTCTGTTGATAACTTGAGCCTTCTCAGTTTTTTCCTTAGTTCATCTAGCTAAGTGTCAGCTTTGTTGATATTTTAAAAGAATCAACTTTTGATTTCATTAAATATCTCTATTGTTTTTCTATCCTCAATTGCATGTATCTCTGCTCTAATATTTATTACATGTGTCCTCTACTATCATTAGGTTTACTTTGTCTTTCTTTTTCTAGTTCCTTAATTTACCAAGCTAGATTGTTGACTTGAGAGCTCTCTTGCTTTGTTTTGTTTTAATGTAAGAATTTATAGCTATTAATTTCTTTAGTACTGCTAAAGCAAATCTGTGTCCTGTCAGTTTTTCTTATATTATGTTCTCATTTTCATTAATCTCTATGTATTTTCCAGTGGTCCTTGTGATTTCTTCTTTAATCCACTGGTTGTTTAAACGGTTTTAATTTCTACAAATTTGGAAACTTTCCAATTTTACTTCTGTTATATTATTTTCAGCACACTGTGGTTGGAAAGGATACTTTGAATGATGTCTATCATTTAAAATCTATTGTGACTTAATTCACAGACTAATGTATCCTGGAAAATGCCCCATATGCATTTAAGAAGGTGCATACTATTTTTTTTTTGTTTTAATTTTTAATTTTTATTTTTTCATCTCAGGTGTACATGAGTTCCCAATCTTGAACCCCCCCCCCACCTCCCACTCCACAAGAAGGTGCATACTATTGTTGCTAGGTAGAGTGTTCTGTATGTATCTGCTGGATCTAGTTGGTTTATTATGTTGCTTAGGTTTTCTGTTTCCTTACTTAGCTTCTACCTGGTTTTCTATCCATTATTGAGAGTAGGGTATTGAAGTAAAAGCAGAAAATGTTCACACTTCCAAAAGGATAAAAAAAAAAAAGAGCTAATTTAGTTGAAGGCTATGTAGAGGAAAGCTGGCATTGAAAAATTACAAAAGGTCTGATTATATAAAAATGTGATCAGAGGCCAAGGACTTGGAACAAATCCTATAGACCAGAGATTGGAAAATATTCACTGTAAATAGTAGTAAATGTTTAAATTAGATAGTAAATGTTTTAGATTTTGTGGGCCTCATCTCTGCTGGAACTGCTCAATTCTGCCATTGTAGATGAAAAGAGTCATTGTTCATTCGCTAAGTAGTATCTCACTCTTTGCAACCCCATGGACTGCAGCATGCCAGCCTCCTCCAGTCTCCACTATCTCCTGAAGTTTGTTCAAATTCATGTGCATTGAGTCAGTGATGGTGTCTCACCATCTCATCCTCTGCCTCCTTCTTCTTTTGCCTTTAATCTTTCCCAGCATCAGGGTCTTTCCCAAAGAGTCTACTCTTCGCATCAGGTGGCTTCAGCCATTGGAGCTTCAGTTTCAGCAACAGTCCTTCCAGTGAAGTCTTATTTCCTTTAGGATTGACTGGTTTGATTTCCTTGATGTCCAAGGGACTCTTAAAAGGCTTCTCTAGCAAAATTCAAAAGCATCAGTCCTTTGGTGCTCAGCCTTCTTTATGGTCCAACTCTCACATCCATACATGACTACTGGAAAAACTATAGCTTTGACTGTACATTTGTTGGCAGTGATAGCTTTTTAATATGCTATCTAGGTTTGTGATAACTTTCCTTCTAAGGAGCAAATATCTTTTATTTTCATGCATGGCTATAGTCACAATCTGCAATTATTTTGGAGCCAAAGAAAATAAAATCTGTCACTGATTCCACTTTTTCCCCTCCTATTTGCCATGAAGTGATGGGACCGGATGCCATGGTGTTAGTTTTTTTTTTTAATGTTGAAAGTAGCCATAGACAATGTATTAATTAATGAATGTGCCTGTGTCCCAATAAAATTGTATGCATAATGAAATTTGAATTTCATATAATTTTTACACAGCAGGAAAGAATATTATTTTTCCTTCAAAACCATTAAAGATATAAAAATCATTCTTGGCTCACAAGCCATACAAAAGCTGGAGGAGGGTCAGATTTCACTTGCAAGTCATAGTCTGCCAAACCCTGCCATATCAATGGGGCACAATGGGAGTTTTCTGAATAGAAGAGGAATTGGAGCACCAATGGTAATTAGTGTTCTGTGTATTAAACTGACAGATTTCACAGACAGATATTTGCAGTTGGGCAACTCGACAAAAGGAGAATAAGGAACACACCTATGTCAGCACATAAGGGCTTGGACTGTTTTGTTCCAAGAACACAAGAAAGAGGAAAGCTATACAAAATGAGAGGAGAGTTAAGAGAGTCATTAAGGTTAACTGGAATATTTTTAAGACTAGTATATTGAAGGAATAATGGTATTTATAATGAAATTAGAGCAATCCCAAAGGTAAAAGTTAGCCCATGTCATCAATTCCTAACTCAACAGCAGTAGATTATTAAGATCTCAGGTGACACACATAATTCAGAGATGCAATTACATCTGTTTAAGTTTTCCTATGTGGTCTCTCATAATTTCTCTCTAAAATACAAATATATAGAGCAAAACAAAAGCTAGAAGACTAGTTATTGACAAGATCTGAGGATTTCCATAAACTGTAAATCTATGGATAATACTGGCAAAGGCTGCTTTGAAAGTATGGCTCAAAGATAGTCAAAATATGAATTCAGCTTACTACAAAATATATCAACTGGCTGAGAATCCTGTGGTATGTTCCAGCCATTACAGATCCACAATAGACATACAAACAGACCAAAAATGAATTTTTGTCCCTCTATAGTAGAGATTTACAAGATTTTTCTGTATAAATTCAGATAATAAATTTTAGTCCTCATGGACTATAGAGACTTTCTGCAGCTGTTCAACCCTGGTATCATCACATGGAAGCACCACAGATAATACATGAACAAAAGGGCATGACTGTCATTTAATCAAACTTTATTTACAAAATCAGATAATAACATCATTTGGTGACTCATGCTCTATAGTATATCTGGATTTTTTTTTTTCCAGGAAGCCTGATAATCTCTCTGTCTCTTAGCATTCCTTAACCTCTGCCACTGCCAGCCATTACCAATATCATTGTGACCCTGAATCACTTAATAATATCCATCCTTAAGTTTTACTTTTTACTCTTTCTGAAAGGTCTTCCCTTACTTTATTGTTAAAATTCCTCATTTCAAATCTATTTAGCTACATGTACTTCCCCTTCCATCACAAGCACCACAACTCTAATTTTTTGTCAACTACATTGAAGTTTCAAGACAGCAAGTTTTGTGTCCATCATCTATCCTCAGCACAGCTTAGTATATAATGATGCTCAGTAGATACTGTTTTGTTTATTTGCTTGTTTGTTGTTGTTATCATTTGGTTTTGCCATACTGTGCTGTATGTGAGATCTGAGTTCCCCAATCAGGGATCAAACCCATACCCCCTACACTGGGAGCATAGAGCCACTGTACTGCCAGAGAAGAACTGATACTGACTGAACATATTTTAATAACATTAAATGGGATAGAAATAAAAGATAACAGGAAAACCTGTTTAAAACTTAATGCATAGCATAAGGGAAAAAAGAGCAATTTTGACATAAAAACAAATCAATAATATAATTTAAATAATACTTTTAGGAACTGTAAAAATAAAGAAAAACAAAAACTGTCAGGAAAAGAAGGGTCAAAATGACAAAAGTGAAACCTATATTTAAACATAATATTGACTATAATAAAAATATCCTTAAATATACGGGAAGAAGAAATAATTGTAAAAATGTAAAAAAAATCATCATTTTAATATCAAGCACACTTTATAACCTCAAATATCAATATTCAATACATCAATAAGTATCTTTAAAGGAAAAGATTATAAATCCAAACTTTTTTTGCTGTCTGATTCATATATATGGGAAAGCAAACTGTTTATAAGCATTCTTGTGTTTATATATTCCAATTTATGCCTTTCTTGAAACAATTAATTTCATACAACAATTGACTAAGTGATAAGCTAAAGACAATAGTATAATAAAAGAGAAAAATTAAATTAAAAAAACTTCACATACATGTTGAAATCTATTCAAAAATAGAGCTGAGTCATACTAAATGGGAGCTGAATGTAAAATAAGTTTAAAAACAAGATGTTTGTAACATCATTATATGATAATCTAATAACAATAATCTGGCCTTATTATCCAAGCTTCTATACGTACACAATTTGGGAATGGAGTGAAAAGTAAAAGTTTAAATTTAATAAATCCTCTATTTTGCCTGAGTGAAACTCCAAGGATATTTTAAAATTTTCATCTTGTTTTAGTAAAGAAAGATTTATAAGTGAAAGATTTTACAAATTTTAAATAGAACCATCAAAATGGTTGAAACTAGTATTCATAACCATCAAATCATTTGAAATTGTTGAATAACTTCATATAATAAAATATCAAAAAAATAGAAAGCATCAAATGATAAAGAAACAAATATTGGTTTAGTCGATGAATGTAAACAACTTGATCTTCTGTCTTAAAAAGTAATGACTCTCATAAAACACAATAGACATATTGCCAAAGACACAACACAAGCACAAGGCAGCCAGCACATGTAAAGATGTTCAACATCATTAACCTTCAGGGAAATGCAAATCAAAACCATGAGACACAGTTTCAGACCCCTTAGGATGGCTCTAATAAAAAGATATGGTAATTTGCTGAGAAGGATATGGAGAAATTGGAACCCTCATACACAGCTGATGGGAAGTAAAACACTACATCCACTTTGGGAAATACTCTGATAGTTCCTCAAAAAAAAGAACATAGATTTACTGTTTGACCCAACAATCCCATTCTGACAGATATACAAGAGAAATGAAACCACATACCCACACAAAAATTTGTACATGAGCTAAAAAGTGGAAATAATCCAAATATTCACCAAATGATGAACTGATAAAAGAAATCCGATGCATGCATACAGTGGGCCATTATTCAACCATAAAAATAAATGAAGTCCCGATAGATACTTGAAGCATGTATAAACCTTAAAAACATTATGCTAAATGAAAAGGAGCATGGACACAAAGACCATGTCTTATATGATTCCATTTACAAGAAATGTCCAGAATAAGCAAATTTATGGAGACAAAAAGTAGGGATTGCCAAAGGCTTTGGATAAGGGGTAGAGTGACTGGAAGGTGATGACTAATGGATCCAGGATTTGAGGTGATAAAATTGTCCCAGAATTGTGCTGATGGTTCTGCAATTCTGTAACTATATTAAAAACCATTAAGTTTGTAATTTAGGTCAGTGAATTACAAAGGATATGAATTATATACAAATAAAGCTGTTATCAAAAAATATTAAGAAGCTATGCTGCTGCTGCTGCTAAGTTGCTTCAGTCGTGTCTGACTCTGTGTGACCCCATAGATGGCATCCACCAGACTCCCCCATTCCTGGGATTCTCCAGGCAAGAACACTGGAGTCGGTTGTCATTTCCTTCTCCAGTGCATGAAAGTGAAAAGTAAAAGTGAAGTCACTCAGTCATGCCTGACTCTTAACGACCCCATGAACTGAAGCCCACCAGGCTCCTCTGTCCATGGGATTCTCCAGGCAAGAGTACTGGAGTGGGGTGCCATTGCCTTCTCCAAAAAGCTATGAGGTACCTTGAAAAAGTACATGTAAGCTGAAAAGATAGAAAAAGACTGAGCAAAGATCAGCAAACAAAAGGAAAATGAGCAAATTAGTTTCAGATTAAAAAGAAATTTAAGGAATAAACTCACTAANACTGGAGTGGGGTGCCATTGCCTTCTCCAAAAAGCTATGAGGTACCTTGAAAAAGTACATGTAAGCTGAAAAGATAGAAAAAGACTGAGCAAAGATCAGCAAACAAAAGGAAAATGAGCAAATTAGTTTCAGATTAAAAAGAAATTTAAGGAATAAACTCACTAAGTGAAATAAGGCCGTCTGATATCAATAAAGCAGGTAAAAACCACCATAAAGATATAAAGGTCAGTAACATGTATGTGCTTACAACAAAGTGTTAAATGAAGCAAAAATAATTAAAAATATAAGAAAATATTAATAGAATCATAGACTTTTCAGAAAAAAAATTAAGCAAAGTATAACACTACCCTTATGGCAGAAAGCAAAAAGGAACTAAAAAGCTTCTTGATGAAAGTGAAAGAGGACAGTGAAAAAGTTGGTTTAAAGCTCAACATTCAGAAAATGAAGATCATGGCATCCAGTCCCATCACTTCATGGGAAANTGCTGCGATTCATGGGGTTGCAAAGAGTCGGACATGACTGAGCGACTGAACTGAACTGAACTGAAAAGTAAAAATAATAAACATTTAAATAATATCATGAGTAAATGTTCGTGAAATATCTGCCAAATGCAGCAAAATAAAAATGCTAATAAAGATGTTATAGTTTAAATTGTACAGACTATATTCTCTAATTATTAAAAAAAAAAGTTAGCAACCAAATTTTATGTAGTAACAAGCATAGCNTGAACTGAAAAGTAAAAATAATAAACATTTAAATAATATCATGAGTAAATGTTCGTGAAATATCTGCCAAATGCAGCAAAATAAAAATGCTAATAAAGATGTTATAGTTTAAACTGTACAGACTATATTCTCTAATTATTAAAAAAAAAAGTTAGCAACCAAATTTTATGTAGTAACAAGCATAGCATTTTGAAAATTAAAAATTATTGTGATATATTTTCCAAAGGCAGATGTCTTTCAAACTCTGAAAAAAAACATTTATTTCCAAAATCTATATTATTACTATTACTTCAGAAAAATGATTTCTAGTGACTCCAGCCCTGTGCTTTCTTTTTCATGGTATCTTTTATTGTTTTCAATCAAATTCACATGGTTATTATCTTAATAACATATGGTTTTGTTTTATTATGATTCATACATGTAAGTGCTTTGATGATAGAGACACTTGAATAAATGTCTTTTATTATCACTATATCTAAATATTTTCCTGAACACAGAAGGTGTGCAGTAAATGTTTGTTAACTGATTTCACTGGACAGTTGAGAAAGGTGGTAGACTGAAAATTAAGAGACATGAGTTCTTGACCATTATTAAAAAGGTTTAATGATTCTTGGCATGTCAATTTACTTCCCTAGATTTTATTATCTGCCTTCATTAAATGAGTTAGTATTAAAACATTCCAGTTCTAAAATTGTATGATTTAACGAATAGGGAAAGAAAAGACATCCCTCTCTACACTAGAAAATTTCCGTCCATGTGCAGCAACACTGGTTTCTTTGAATGTCAAGGACTCGAACAGATTGTGCATTGTTGAGAAAAGAGTCACCCTCAATTACTCATCAATGATGGAATTTGCGGTTTATTCTCAGTAACCTAGTGTTTCCTTACAACCACCCACCCAGGTCCAGGGGGGATGTATATGTGTCTGAGTATGTGTGTATATTTGCCTCTCTGACGACATTCCAAGACTAATATAAACACCTCCTAAATTACCCATTACTCTGTGTCACTTCTCTTTTCCATTAGAAAGAGGTAGCCTATATTTATATTTCAAGTTCTAACACTCTGCCCTTTCTATCACCCCTCTCTTTCTCAAAGACTGATCCCTTCCTCTAGCCTATATATGGACCACATTGCAAATATTTCTTTACACTTAGGTATTGGCACAACCATTCTATACTTAATTTATTATACTAAATATAATATTAAATTAAATTAATTATTTTGTATAATTAATTGTTTAATTAATAGTTGGTTTAGTATATTCAACATAATTACATTTAATTAACATTACTGCATAAATAAAAAACTGAGAGAACATACCCCAACAGATAAACAGTGAGGAAGATCATGCATGATTTTTACATTTTACTTTTTGTGTTCCTATTTTCTACAGTTTTATGGATTGTAAACATACCAATTATTTATGCACATACCCACACACCCTCAATTAAGTGGAATCAAAATCAAAGTTCACACAACTCTTTATATTTTATGAAAAAGTTCAAATAAATATATATAAATTTACTCTAAAAACAAATATCTTAATGTATGATTTCAAGTTGTTGACATCAACCCTTAATTTAATAATAAGTCTGAACCTGTAAGAGCTCAAAATATGTTCATTTTCAGAACAGTATAATTATTTAGACAAGAAAGCAGAATAGTATACTTAAGATTTTCAATTATCATGGGCAAAATAGAACACTAGTTAAACGGAAAACACAATCAGAACATATTCTCTAAACATCCATTACTCAGGCAAGTTTCTTGTACAGCAGTGTCCATACACATGTATATCCACTGTTGTTCACTCACCCAGTCACGTCGAACTCTTTGCGACCCCATGAACTTCAGCATGCCAGGCCTCACTGTCCCTCACTGTCTCCCAAAGTTTGCCCAAGTTCATGTCCATTGCATCAGTGATGCCATCCAGCCATCTCACCCTCTGATGCTTTCTTCTTCTGCTCTCAGTCTTCCCCAGCATCAGCATCCAATGAGTCAGCTGTTTGCATCAGATGATCAAAATACTTGAGCTGCAGCATCTATCCTTCCAGTGAGTATTCAGGGCTGGTTTCCCTTAAGATTGACTGGTTTGATCTCCTTGCCCTCCAAGGGACTTTCAGGAGTCTTCTCCAGCACCACAGTTTGAAGCCATCAATTCTTTGTCTTTATGGTCCAGGTCTCACAACTGTACTCGACCACTGGGAAGACTATAGCCTTGACTATATGAAGCTTTGTTGGCAGAGTGATATCTCTGCTTTTCAACACACTGTCTAGTTTTGTCATAGCTTTCCTGCCAAGAAACAAACATCTTCTGATTTAATGGCTGCAGTCACCATCCGCAGTGATTTTGGAGCCCAAGAAGAGGAAATCCGTCACTACCTCCACTTTTTTCCCTTCTGTTTGCCATGAAGTAATGGGGCAGGATGCCATGACCTTAGTTTTTTTTTAATCCAGCCGTTTCACTTTCCTCCTTCACCCTCATCAAGAGGCTCTTTAGTTCCTCTTCACATTCTGCCATTAGAGTGGTATCATCCACATGTCTGAGGTTATTGATGTTTCTCCTGCCTATCTTGAGTCCAGCTTGAAACTCATCCAGCCCAGCACTTCTCATGATGTGCTCAGTGTATAGGTTAAACAAACAGGGTGACAGGAGACGGCCCTGTTGTACTCCTTTCTCAATCTTGAACCAGTCAGTTGTTCCATACAGGGTTCTTTCTAACTGCTGCTTCTTGACCCACATACAGGTTTCTCAGGAGACAGGTAAGACAGCCTGCTGTTCTCATCTCTTTAAGAGCTTTCCACAGTTTGTTATAATCCACACAGTCACAGGCTTTAGCACAGCTGATGAAACAGAGGTAGATGCTTTTCTGGAATTCCCTTTATATACATATATAAATAAGTCTAGTTATTCACATTTGGAAATTAAATACTGAAGTTCATACCCAGATTTAAAATGAATTTAAAGTTATGCTCTTACCAAGACTTTAAATGATCATAACATGTTCCTTTGCTCTACTGCTGAACTTAAATGTACCCATCCAATAAAGTCTATTTTATTGGATGTCCTTCCATAAAACATTCACACTTTATCACATAGAAAAGTCAGAATTTATGCTAAATATGTCACTATTTCCCTGAAGATAAATCCAAGTGAATTAAATATTAAATGATGTAGCAAAATGTATTACTGTAAAACAAAATTCCTCTAAATGTGTTAATAATCTCTAATGTTGATTAAGTAAATGGCTGTGATTTACATTAACATTTTAGTCTCACTAAGGCCAACTGTCTCTCACTCCTGTCAGTTCTTAATAGGTACGAAAAGAAGCACATTGTGCTTATGAGATAGGCTCTTTTCTACTCAGCATATAAAAGCTCTTATTATTCTGTCTTAAATGTTACTGAATTTACCTTTGATTGTTTGATAAGACAATGATGGGCACTGATCAATAAAAGACTATCATAGCTTGCATATTTTAATTTCCAAAATCATTAATTAAACTCAAGCACCTAAGCAATAAAAGTTTCAACAAATTTAAAATTCTTGTTTTTCAGCTCCAGTTTATTTCCAGTAAGGTGTGAGCATCTATAAGGAAGATAGGATATATTCATGTGCTGTGTAACAAATTACCACTAAATTAGAAGCTTAAAATAATGTCCTTTTATTAGGTTATGCTTTGGGAAGTGGGAAATCCCAGGAGGTGCAACTGGCTTCTATCTTCAGAGTCTCACAAGGCCAAAATCAAGGTGTCACAAAAATGGGTTCTTAACTGAAGCTTCTTGAAAAATATTTGTTTCCAAGCTCATTAAAGATATTGACAGAATTCAGCTCCTTATGGATAAGGTATGCCTTTGCTAGCTGGCCAACAGCCTGGGTGAGGGTTGGGGGTAGGGGATACAGGTACAGCAGAGGCAGCTCAGCTCCCTAAAGGCTGCGTAGTCATTGGCATGTGCACCTTCCATATTCAAATCAACAAGAGAGCATCAAATCTCTGTGACTTCTCATTTTCTTACCTACTGGAAAAACCTCTCTTTTTAAAAGGAATTCTAAATAATTAGATGAAGTCTACCTGGATAATCTCCCTATCTCAAGGTCAACTGTGCCATATAGCATAATCATAGAAAAATCCCCTGGAAAAGGAAATGCCTACCCACTCCACTATTCTTGCCTGGGAAATCCTATGGACAGAGGAGCCTGGAGGGCTACAGTCCATGGAGTCACAACAGAGTCAGACACGACTTAGCTAATAAACAACAATCATAGGAATGATCTCTCATCATATTCACAAGTTCCAGGAATTAAGAGTGCAGAATCTTGGGGAATATTTTTAGAATTCTGCCTAACAAAGAGAGAACTGGAAAAATTGAGATGAGGCTCCAGATGTTAGCATTTATGAACTTAGATACCAGCTAAAGATGTCTTACTGGAGGAAAGGCATCCGGGGGCACAAGCTAAAGCTAATTCTATATTAGCATTAGGAAAGGAGTGTTGTACCTTAACAATTTTTTTTTTTTTTTTGCAAATTTCACCTTGGAGAACTGCTGAGAGCCTCTTATCATTTAGATGAGTCATTATAACACATTTTATCATCTGACAGTTATTCTTCAAAAATACCCTTCTTCCAAAATGGCCCTATTATTCTCTATTGTCTGATTTATAAAATATATGCATCTAATTAGACTTTCTTCTTGCTTTAACTTGGGTGTGTGTTGGGTAAGGGTGGTGATGAAGTCATTCTTCATTTCCCAGAACTTTGTAAAATAAAGCTGAATACTAAATAGCACCACTGCTTTCTGCTACAGGGTGCACAATGGGAGTGAATACTTTGCTCTGAGCATCTCTGTTGAATGTTTTCATTCCTGGTACAAAAGGCCAGGAGATCCACTTCTGGAGTCTGGTTCTGTGGGAGGTTTTTTATTGTTTTGTTCCCAAGCAATTAAAATAAGTCATATTTCTCCTGGTTAACCACTAGATGCTACAAGCTGAATACAATGCCCACAGTCCTGCTGACGGAGAAGCAAGATGGGGGAATCAGTCAGGGCAGGCGTGAGGGGTGAGGAGCACGGAGGGGGTGGCTTTTCCCTACTGAGTGCAAGAAAGAAACAGAGGCCCGTGATTTCTTTCTAATAGTTGGTGGTAAAGACAACCCCGTGATTGTCATGTTCAGAGCCTCCAGTGTGTTAAGATGCATGGTGTGCTGCTTCAGGGCATTTATGTTTAAAAAGCTCAGTGGAGCAAGAAAAGATAAGGAAGCACATGAAGATTAATTCTGAAGTTCTTGTTAAAACCAAACACTTTAATCCTGAGAAAGAGGGGGGGAAATCTCTTTGTCTAGTACATTCAGCTGAGTTCATCTTCAAAATTACCAGGAGGCTGACGCACATGCGGCGGCAAGGGAGGAAGTGCTTAACACAATTTCTTGTGCTCTGAGTCAGGTTTCAGTTCATCTGCTGCATCTCTTGTGTCTGTCACATGTCAACAGATCCTTATTTGGAACTGATCACTATAATGATTTTGAGGTTAACTTGATGAATCAAAAGAACCAAACAGGGAGAAAACTGTTACAAAAATACAGGGGCAAAGAGTGTTTATTTCCTGGCATTCATTTATTTTTTCATGTTATTAGCTGCAAATGCAAAACCCAGGCAAAAAGCAAGAATGGATCACAGATGCCTTCCTGAAAACATACTCAAGACCACTTAATAAGGCTTTATGCACATAATTTTGAAATAACACACGTTTGTTGCCAATGTTTTATAAATTCCTTATAGTATTCAGTCAAAAGTCCCTCAACTGAGGAGTAAGTTATTGGAGGGCAAGTATCGTGTATGCTTCATTATCATTTTAAACCAAATAATATTTACTGTACATTTCTTTATTAACAGACTGACAAGAAGGGAGAGAGGAAGGAAAGAGAAAAGGAGAGCGAGCGAGAGAGAGAAGGGACAAGGAAGAAAGGAAAGGAGGGAAAGTAGGACTGATTTGGAACACATTTCAGTCAGTTCAGTCACTCAGTCATGTCAGACTCTTTGCCACCCCATGGACTGCAGCACGCCAGGCCTCCCTGTCCATCACCAACTCCCGGAGTTTAATCAAACTCATGTCCATTGAGTCAGTGATGCCATCCAACCATCTCATCCTCTGTCATCTCCTTCCCCTCCCACCTTCAATCTTTCCCAGAATCAGGGTCTTTTCAAATCTGTCAGTTCTTCGCATCAGCTGGTCAAAGTATTGGAGTTTTAGCTTCAGCATCAGTCCTTCCAATGAACACCCAGGACCAATCTCCTTTAGGATGGACTGGTTGGGTCTCTTTGCAGTCCAAGGGACTCTCAAGAGTCTTCTCCAACACCAAAGTTCAAAAGCATCAATTCTTCGGCACTCAACTTTCTTTATAGTCCAATTCTCACATCCATACTTGACTACTGGAAAAACCATAGCTTTGACTAGAGGTACTCTTTTCAGCACATTTAGAGATTTACTATAGGTCACAGAAGGAAATTAAGAATGCAAACACTGATAGATCTCCAACTATATGCACACACATTTGATCACAAGCACCTGATAATTCAATACTTTGGTCCACAACTTATTAACCTATAGGGAGTCAGCTTCTTAAGTAAATGAGTTTTCAAGCTTTGTCTTGCACTGGAATTTTAGTCATTAATTTTGGGAGCAGATTCTGGAAAGGCTCGTCAGAAGCAACTACGCACAGTTGTTAAATAGACAGCCTCTTTTACAGATTAGCCATAGCAGCGCAGTGAAACACAAGAGATCCATTTGGGGCCTTCCAGATATAAACTCTAGTTACACATGACCTGAGGGAAATTACGCTAAAGAAAAAATTTATTATTTCTCTATAGTAGCTCAAGGACAGTTATTTCATGAAAAAGAGACTCTGATAAATGATCCTATAATATTTGCATTAGGTGTTTCATTTAGAGATGCCCAACACCACGAAGAGCTTTATGTTTCATCAGATGCCAAAAGGGTCTTCTGCAGAGAAAGCTACAGAAAGCTGCCCAAGTTTGTTCCTTTTGTCAGCAAGCTCTAGAAGAGATAACAACTCAAGAACGTGAAGCATCTTTAATCTACCCCCTTCTTAGTTAACATGCAAATGTCTGCCCCAGATTTCATAGGAAAAAGAAAAGTTAAAATAAATTATCTGGAAGTATCTGAGGAGATATCCAGAACATATTTAGGAAAATTATGAGAATAATGAAGCAGATTCATGTTCTTTCCAGAATGAACCTGCGCCTTTGTCTAGGTTCACAGAGGCAAAGTGGAAGGATGGATACTGTCACTCCTTCTTTCTACCTCATTGTATAACACTGCTGTGAACCCATAGCACTCTTCCTCATGAAGAGAGAAGCAGCTTTAACTGCTTAAAAAAAAATACTCCTGAGTATTTTTCATTCTGAGGTAATTCACACGGAGGTGGTGGTTTAGTCACTAAGTCGTGTCCAACTCTTGTGATCCCATGGACTATATAGCCCAGCAGACTCTTCTCTGTCCATGGGATTTTCCAAGTAAGAATACTGGAGTGGGTTGCCATTTCCTCCCCAGGGCATCTTCCCGACCCTCAGATTGAACCTGGTCTCCTGCACTGCAGGCAGATTCTTTACTGACTGAGCCACCAGGGAAACCTGATTCACAAGAGAAAACCTATTTGCCAGCATTTGACTAAATCGTAATTTCAGAATTCTTCATCAGTCTTCCCTGAGCTGCACACAAACCTCATATTACATATACAATCATTGTCTTTAAATTGAAGTACAGTTGACGTATATGATATTAGTTTCACACATACAATATGGTGATTTGCTACTTTAATAGATTACATACCATACACAAACACAAAAGCAAAAAATGGATTAAAAATTTAAATGTAAAGACCCAAAACCATAATCTGACAATGGTTTGTATATTGTATCTTTCAGGTAGTTCAGATTCTTTATATATAATTTAGATTTTACCCTACTTTATGCTTCAGCTTCTCTCATTTTGAACCACAATATTCTCTCTGGATCTTTTTAATGGCTTCACACTAATTGGGCAGTTGTGAAATAGACTCATCAAGGAATGTAGTGGTTTTCAAGAATGCCAAGTTACTAAAAGTCTGGCTTTGATTATCTATTAGGAAAAAACAAAAACGCTGTTGATCATTATTTATGGTGCTTCATTCTACAATGTGGGAAACATTCCCTCAGATGAAAGTGAGTCATTTAACATTTATATTTCTCAAAAGATATTCACTGATGGAGTGAAAGCATACACCAATTAATGGGAAGGATCTGTCTAGAGATAAGAAACATTAAAATGAGATCTAAAGAACTTCTTTTGACCTCAAAGCACATAAACTAGAGGCTTGCAAACATTGTCACTCTCATAGCCAATTTACAGAGTGTCCAATTCAGTAATTATGCCTTAGAAAAATGAACTAACAAGACCCAAAGCTAAAATGTCACTGCAACTGCAGTCTTCTCTCTACAGAAGGAACTACCTCTACTAAAGCACTGCAGACTTTACCGCCTTTAATAGCTTCTTCCTTACTTTTTATTCCCATATTAAGACCTCATATTTACTTCAACTCTCAGAGCTAACAGAATGGAAAATTTTAGATAAAATCATATATAAAAATAAGCAAACTTCCTAGGGTCTGGACCATCAGTGGACGTGATATTACTACCAGACATGCCACCATTGGAAAAACAGAGCAGAAAGCTGATCGGACTTGATGAATTCTGTGCATCCCATATTGACAAACAGCCTACTTGCGAGGAGACCTTAAAATGGCTACTGAACCTCCCTCAGTTCAGTTCAGTTCAGTTGCTCAGTTGTGTCCGACTATTTGCGACCCCATGAATGGCAGCATGCCAGGCCTCCCTGTCCATCACCAAATTCTGGAGTCTACTCAAACTCATGTCCATCGAGTCGGTGATGCTATCCAGCCATCGAATCCTCTGTCGTTCTCGTCTCCTCCTGCCTTCAGTCCTTCCCAGCGTCAGGGTCTTTTCCAATGAGTCAACTCTTCGCATGAGGTGGCCAAAATACTGGAGTCTCAGCTTCAGCATCATTCCCTCCAAAGAAATCCCAGGGCTGATCTCCTTCAGAATGGACTGGTTGGATCTCCTTGCAGTCCAAGGGACTCTCAAGAGTCTTCTCCAACACCATAGTTCAAAAGCATCAATTCTTCAGCGCTCAGCCTTCTTCACAGTCCAATTCTCACATCCATACATGACTACTGGAAAAACCATAGCCTTGACTAGATGGACTTTTATAGCAAAGTAATGTCTCTGCTTTTAAATATGCTATCTAAGTTGGTCATAACTTTTCTTCCAAGGAGTAAGCATCTTTTAATTTCATGGCTGCAATCACCATCTGCAGTGATTTTGCAGCCCCAAAAAATAAAGTCTGACACTATTTCCACTGTTTCCCTATCTACTTCCCATGAAGTGATGGGACCAGATGCCATGATCTTAGTCTTCTGAATTCTGAGCTTTAAGCCAACTTTTTCACTCTTCTCTTTCACTTTCATCAAGAGACTTTTTAGTTCCTCTTCACTTTCTGCCATAAAGGAGGTATCATCTGCATATCTGAGGCTACTGATATTTCTCCAGGCAATCTCGATTCCAGCTCGTGCTTCTTCCAGCGCAACATTTCTCATGATGTACTCTACATAGAAGTTAAATAAGCAGGGTGACAATATACAGCCTTGATGTACTCCTTTTCCTATTTGGAACCAGTCTGTTGTTCCATGTCCAGTTTGAACTGTTGCTTCCTAACCTGCATACAGATTTCTCAAGAGGCAGGTCAGGTGGTCTGGTATTCCCATCTCTTTCAGAATTTTCCACAGTTTATTGTGATCCACACAGTCAAAGGCTTTGGCATAGTCAATAAAGCAGAAATAGATGTTTTTCTGGAACTCT
>SJYA01001236.1:58838-191388 GCA_006410615.1 Neotragus moschatus
ATAGTCAATAAAGCAGAAATAGATTTTTTTTTCTGGAACTCTCTTGCTGTTTCGATGATCCAGCGGATGTTGGCAATTTGATCTCTGGTTCCTCTGCCTTGTCTAAAACCATCTTGAACATCAGGAAGTTCACGGTTCACGTATTGCTGAAGCCTGGCTTGGAGAATTTTGAGATGAGTGCAATTGCGCTATAGTTTGAGCATTCTTTAGGACTGGAAAGAAAACTAACCTTTTCCAAATTTGCTGTGGCCACTGCTGAGTTTTCCAAATTTGCTGTGGCCACTGCTGAGTTTTCCAAATTTGCTGTGGCCACTGCTGAGTTTTCCAAATTTGCTATGGCCACTGCTGAGTTTTCCAAATTTGCTGGCATATTGAGTACAGCACTTTCACAGCATCATCTTTCAGAATTTGAAATAGCTCAACTGGAATTCCATCACCTCCACGAGCTTTGTTCATAGTAATGCTTCCTAAGTCCCACTTGACTTCACATTCCAGGATGTTTGGCTCTAGGTGAGTGATCACACCATCATGATTGTCTGGGTCACGAAGATCATTTTTTTGTATAGTTCTTCTGTGTATTCTTGCCACCTCTTCTTAATATCTTCTGCTTCTGTTAGGTCCATATCATTTCTGTCCTTTATCAAGCCCATCTTTGCATTAAATGTCCCCTTGGTATCTCTAATTTTCCTGAAGAGATCCTTATCTTTCCCATTCTGTTGTTTTCCTCTATTTCTTTGCATGTTCACTGAGGAAAGCTTTCCTATCTCTCCTTGCTATTCTTTGGAACTCTGCATTCAGATGCTTATATCTTTCATTTTCTCCTTTGCTTGTCACTTCTCTTCTTTTCACAGCTATTTGTAAGGCCTCCTCAGACATCCATTTTGCTCTTTTGCATTTCTTTTCCATAGGGATGCTCTTTATCTCTGTCTCCTGTACAATGTCATGAACCTCCATCCATAGTTCGTCAGTCATTCTATCAGATCTAGTCCCTTAAATCTATTTCTCACTTCCATTGTATAATCATAAAGGATTCGATTTATGTCATACTTGAATTGTCTGGTCTTTATCCCTACCTTCTTCAACCTAAGTCTGAATTTGGCAATAAGGAGTTCATGATCTGAGCCATAGTCAGCTCCTGGTCTTTTTTTGCTGACTGTATAAAGCTTCTCCATCTTTGCCTACAAAGAATATGCTGCTACTGCTGCTAAGTCACTTCAGTTGTGTCCGACTCTGTGCGACCCCATAGACAGCAGCCCACCAGGCTCCCCATCCCTGGGATTCTCCCAGCAAGAACACTGGAGTGGGTTGCCATTTCCTTCTCCAATGCATGAAAGTGAAAAGTGAAAGTAAAGTCACTCAGTTGTGTCCGACTCCTAGTGACCCCCTGGACTGCAGTCTACCAGGCTCCTCTGTCCATGGGACTTTCCAGACAAGAGTACTGGAGTGGGCTGCCATTTGAAAGAATATAATCAATCTGATTTCAGTGTTGACCATCTGCTGATGTCCATGTGTAGAGTCTTCTCTTGTGTTGTTGGAAGAGGGTGTGTTCTATGACCAGTGTGTTCTTTTGGCAAAACTCTTTTAGCCTTTGCCCTGCTTCATTCTGTACTCCAAGGCCAAATTTGCCTGTTACTCCAGGTGTTTCTTGACTTGCTACTTTTGCATTCCAGTCCCCTATAACGAAAAGGACATTTTTGGGGGGTATTCATTCTATAAGGTTTTGTAGGTCCTCATAGAACCATTCAACTTCAGGTTCTTCAGTGTTACCGGTTGGGGCATAGACTTGGATTACCGTGATACTGAATGGTTTGCCTTGGAAACCGAACAGAGATCATTCTGTCGTTTTTGAGATTGCATCCAGGTACTGCATTTCAGACTCTTTTGTTGACCATGATGGTTACTCCATTTCTTCTAAGGGATCCTGCCCACAGTAGTAGATATAATTGTCATCTAAGTGAAATTCACCCTAAAGCTCAACTAAAAAATACTAAAGGTTTACTCTGTACCATGGGCAAAAATGTGAATATAAAACCATCTCTTGCTATGAACAAGGTCTAAACAGGAGACAGGGAGACCAGAAATGATGAGGTTCCTAGCGCATGTAGTGAAGATAGAGCTCGTCTTTCTCACAAATTTATTTTCTATAAACGTGCTTTGTAAACCTCTATGTAACAAAAATGTCTATCAGTTCAGTTCAGTTCAGTTCAGTCCCTCAGTCATATCCGACTATTTGCGACCCCATGAATCACAGCACCCCCGGCCTCCCTGTCCATCACCAGCACCCGGAGTTCACTCAAACTCACGTCCATCGAGTCGGTGATGCCATCCAGATGTCTTATTCCTTATCGTCCTTCTCCTCCTGCCCCCAGTCTCTCCCAGCATCAGAGTCTTTTCCAATATTGTGTATAATCACTGTTTACTTAGTGCCTGTTGCATGCAGACACTGTAATCATACATATCCTATCAAATCTTAATGGACTAAGATTTTATACATGAATATTAATAAACTGGACTTCAGGGATATTAAATCATGTGTTCAAGATATTAACTTCTAACAAATTTCAGAAATAGAATTTGAAACTGGATCTGACAGAAGGGTACCCCCTGGTCAACCACCAACATGCTATAGCATTTCTTACGTGCTTCCCATAAGAATAAAGTGGAGGTCTGCCTTAAAGTAATGTGCCATGTCTCAAATACGTGCTAGGTCTTTCACCATGGTATCTACCTCCACTGGCTAATTCCAAATCTTATTTCTGTAGCATCTAATCACTATGTAAGAGAGTCTGGAAAGATGACTGAAACTACATTAGTAAGAGTTATTCTCTATTCATCCAGAGCATATCTTAGATGTGGCCAGTCTAGTTAGGGTGGTGAAAGAGAAAATCATAATCCACATGATGCAGTACAGTATAGAAGGCATCCTGACCCTGTCCACACCTCTGTGTCAGAGGAGATTTGGAATGTCACAGCATTAGTGTGTGTGATTTCCTATTTGTGTATCATTTCATTCATGAATGCTTGGAACATGATCTTTCAGTTCAGTTCAGTCACTCAGTTGTGTCCAAGTCACTGTGACCCCATGGACTGCAGCACACAAGGCTTCCCTGTCCATCATCAACTTCCGGAGTATGCTCAAACTCATGTCCGTCGAGTTGGTGAGATCCAACCATCTCATCCTCTGTCATCTCCTTCTCCTCTCCCTTCAATCTTTTCCAGAGTCAAGGTCTTTTCCAATGAGTCAGTTCTTTACATCAGGTGGCCAAAGTAAAGGAGTTTCAGCTTCAACATCAATCATTCCAATGAATATTCAGGACTGATTTCATTTAGGATACTGGTTAGATCTCCTTGCTGTCCAAGGGACTCTCAAGAGTCTTCTCCAACACCACAGTTCAAAGGCATCAGTTCTTTGGCACTCAGCTTTCTTTACAGTCCAACTCTCACATCCATACATGACTATTGGAAAACCATAATTTTGACTAGATGGATTTTGTTGCCAATGTCTCTGCTTTTTAATATGCTGTCTAGGTTGCTCATAGCTTTTCTTCCAAGGAGCAAGTATCTTTTACTTTCATGGCTGCAGTCACCATCTGCAGTGATTTTGGAGCCCCCAAAAATAAAGTCAGCCACTGTTTCCACTGTTTCCCCATCTATTTGCCATGAAGTGATAGGATCAGATGCCATGATCTTAGTTTTCTAAATGTTGAGGTTTAAGCCAACTTTTTCACTCTCCTCATTCACTGTCATCAAGAGACTCTTTAGTTCTTCTTCACTTTCGGCCATAAGGGTGATGTCATCTTCATATCTGGAGTTATTGATATTTCTCCCAGCAATCTTGATTCCAGCTTGTGCTTCATCTGGCTGAGCATTTCACATGATGTATTCTGCATATAAGTTAAATAAACAGGGTGACAATATATAGCCTTGATGTACTGCTTTCCCAATTTGGAAGCCATCTGTTGTTACACATTTAGTTCTAACTGTTGCTTCTTGATCTGCATACCGATTTCTCAGGATACAGGTAAGGTCATCTGTATTCCTATCTCTAAGAATTTTCCACAGTTCATTGTGATCCACACAGTCAAAGGCTTTGGCATAGGAAATAAAACAGAATTAGATGTTTTTCACAAGTTTTCTACAAGTTTCTAGATGTTTTTCTGCCAAGTAGATGTTGGCAATTTGAACTCTCCTCTGTCTTTTCTAAATCCAGATGGAACATCTGGAAGTTCATGGTTCACGTACTATTGAAGTCTGCTTGAAGAATTTTAAGCATTACTTTGCTGGCATGTGAGACGAGTGCAATTGTATGGTAGTTTGAACATTCTTTGGCAGTGCATTTATTTGGGATTGGAATGATAACTGACCTTTTCCAGTCCTGTGGCCACTGTTGAGTTTTCCAAATTTGCTGGCATATTGAGTGTGGCACTTTCACAGCCTCATCTTTTAGGATTTGAAATAGCTCCACTAGAATCCCATCTCCTTCACTAGCTTTGTTCATAGTGATGCTTCCTGAGACCCACTTGACTTCACATTCCAGGATGTCTGGCTCTAGGTGAGTGATCACACCATCATGTTTATTTGAGTCATGAAGATCTTTTTTATATAGTTATTCTGTGTATTGTTGCTACTTCTTAATATCTTCTGTTTTTGTTAGGTCCATATCATTTCTGTCCTTTATTGTGCCCATCTTTGCATGAAATTTTCCCTTGTATCTCTAATTTTTTTTGAAGAGATCTCTAGTCTTTCCCATTCTATTGCTTTCTTCTATTTCTTTGCATTGATCACTGAGGAAGGCATTCTCATCTCTCCTTGCTATTCTTTGGAATTCTACATTCAAATGGTATATCTTTCCTTTTCTGCTTTGCCTTTAGCTTCTCTTCTTTCCTCAGCTATATCTAAGACANTTGAAGAGATCTCTAGTCTTTCCCATTCTATTGCTTTCTTCTATTTCTTTGCATTGATCACTGAGGAAGGCATTCTCATCTCTCCTTGCTATTCTTTGGAATTCTACATTCAAATGGTATATCTTTCCTTTTCTGCTTTGCCTTTAGCTTCTCTTCTTTCCTCAGCTATATCTAAGACAACCTCAGACAGCCACTTTGCCTTTTTGCAAGTTTTTTTTTTTTTTTTGGCTTGGATATGGTCTGATCACTGCCTCCTGTACAATGTCATGAACCCTGTCCATAGTTCTTCAGGCACTATGTCTATTAGATATAATCCCTTGAAGCTATTTGTCACTTCTACTGTATGATCATATTGGACTTATATAGGTCTTATCTGAATGGTCTAGTGGTTTTCCCTACTTTCTTCAATTTAAGTCTGAATTTGGCAACAAGGAGTTCATGATCTGCACCAGAGTCAGCTCCTGGTCTTGTTTTTGCTGACTGTATAAAGCTTCTCCAACTTTGGCTGCAAAGAATATAATCAATCTGATTTCAGTGTTGACAATCTGGTGATGTCCATTTGTAGAGTCTTCTCTTGTGTTGTTGGAAGAGGGTGTTTGCTATGACCAGTGCATTTTCCTGGCAAAACTCTGTTAGCCTTTGACCTGCTTTATTTTGTACTCCAAGCCCAGCTTTGCTATTACTCCAGGTATCTCTTGACTTCCTACTTTTGATTTCCAGTTCCCTATAGTGTGAAGGACATCTTTTTGGGTGTTAGTTCTAGAAGGTCTTGTAGGTCTTCATAGAAATAATCTCTAGCTACTAAAGAAAAAAAAAAAAAAAGACCACTCAAAAACTAAAGCAAAAATTCAGACAAAACCAAAAAGGAGCACAATTCAGTTTCAGAGAAAATGTCACTTTCCAAATCTGGAAAGAACAGAGGTAATGGTGGCCTAAGAACAAAGAAATAATGTGTAAAATCCAGAACGATCTGGCAAAACGTTCTTAAATAAAATGAAGTTCTTGTTCCCAAAATATAGGAAGAGGAAACCCACTTCAGAGTGGGAAGTAGGGGAGAAACATGCTATCAGTAAATGAGAGAAAAAAATTGTTTTGTTGAAGAATGAATCACTGACTACAAGGATACAGTGAAAGATACTACTGAGAATAGCAAAACTTTTTGAGCCTTTTCCATGTTCGCAGCTCTATGGTGACTATGAACTTTAAAGACCTACTTTGAGGGAGGGGAAGAGAGGAATAGCGTTGTGATTGGTGGGTGATACAGATTAGTCCAGAGCACCATGAGAACACTTGTCAAACAGAGCACTATTTAGACAAGAAAGAGAAGGAAAGGGCTTCCCAGAAGAGGTTTCAGCTATTCTAAGGCTGGAATAATGTGTGAAATTACTCAGGCAAAGGAAGAGATGAAGGACTTGGAGTCAAAAATGCAGAAGACATTTCAGGAGTTCCATGAACCGTTCGATTAAAAACCAAATGAGAGATCTCAAGCCATTGTTTTCTGGCCAGTGACATTTAAGAAACAGTCTACAACGTTGTCACATTGAGGCAAAATATGAGAGCATCTCCCACTCAAACTGACTCTCATTTGGTAGTGATAAGCCTCCAAAACAATGGACAGGGTAAGGAGTAGGGAACCACTGACTTCAGAATCAGACCAATTTGGATTTAAATCCTTGTGCCACAACCCTTATCTGAGTGAAGCTGGGAAAACAGTCTGACTTCCTTGAATCCTGACTGAGTCTTTGGCAGCTTCTTCGTAGGTGTATCATGAGAATTAAATGGTGTCCTATATGATTGAGTATAAGGCATTATGTAGATTCAGTGCTTAATAAATCCTGATATTATGATTATTGCCAATACATATGAAAGAACATTAAACTTTGAATCTGGATACATTAAATATGTGACATTAGATAAAGTGCTAAGTCATTCAAACCCAAATTGCTCAGTTATTAAAAAGCCAAAAAATTCAGCTATAAGATTGTTTTATAATAGGAATCACATGTGGTGATATCTGAGAATGCACCTGGCACAGTATCTGGCATGTACAAGAGCATTGGTAAATTTTACTTAAATATGAGTCTGAAATAACTATGTTTAGAGACATACAGTTGAATACAAAATGTGCTTTTGTGAATAATATTAGTAAATTATTACTTTTAGTGTTCTTCTGTGTTGGGCATCTTTTAGATATTTTATATATACTTTCTCATTTGGTCCTAAAGATCATCCTTTTATTTTCTTGAGAAGTAGATTTACTGCTCAAGTTCTCATAGTAATCTTTTGACCATTTGAACATCATCTTTAAAAGGCTTCATAATTTTCAAGGGTTCTTTGTTTCACTACATGGAAGGATCTAAAGATTAGCCCTCAAGAGTGGAGAAGAGTCCAGGTATGAAACAGTTCCAGAGAAATAACATCATCATCTATCTACCAACATCAAAGGACTGTTGTACCTTTAAGGTGGGACAGACATCCCTAACCTCTTAGAACTCACACTGTAGTTCAAGGAAATAGATCATGTAAATAGATTCATATTCTTGATGCAGTATGTACTAGAGATATGTTGATAGTGCAGTTATTAGAGTTAAATGAATTCCAAGAAGATTAAAACTGCATCTAACTGAAGTGATAAAGGAAGCATTTCAGAAGAGAACAGGACCTGAGTGAGAGTTTGAAGAATATGAGGGCTCCTGATAGGCAGAGATGGGTGGGAGGTATTCTAACCTGAGGAAAAATATAGGCTAACAAGGGAAAAGAGAAAGCATTAAGAACATTAAGAATATTCTGAGGATAATGACAGGTAACTTTGGACTGAAATATGGGAACATGGTGAACAACTGGGCTGAATAAGTGAATTAGAACCACATTTAAGGTGGCCTTGACTACTAGAGTTAATGGTAACTATAACCAGACTTAAAATAATCTTAACTCTCATTTATTATCACTAATCAAATATCAGGAGCGCTTCTTATGTGGTGTTACTCATAAAGAACCCACCTGCTAATGCAGGAGACGTAAGAGACACAGGTTCAATCCCTGGGTTTGGAAGATCCCCTAGAGAAGGGCATGGCAACCCACTACAGTATTCATGTCTAGAGAATCCCCATGGATAGAGGAGCCTGACAGGCTACGATCCACAGGGTCACAAAGAGTTGGACACGACTGAAGTGACTTAGCACACAAACAAATATCAGGAAGATCAGCAGTTAAATATTTAATTCCTCCAACCACTTTATGAAGTGTATATTACTATTAATTTTTACACAGGAGGAAACTCACTATCCCAAAGTCAAAAACCAACCTGAGGCAGAGCTGGGACCCAGGTCCATATTGTTCTGATTCTAAAGGTAATTTCTTAATGATTACAGACTCATTGCCTCTTGAAATATTCTAGTATTTATCTTGTGAAGGAAAGGAATTTACTTAAAGGCTTTTATCTGAAGCCCTCCCTGTCAATTTCTGATTGTTAATTCTCAGTCCCCTCCTCCTTTGACCTATAAGCATTTACCAGAGTTGGCCACTCCTTCTTCCTTGATAGACTTCTTAATTTGCCTTCCAGGACAAAATACTATCTTGATTTTTCATGTGTTCACCTTCTCTACCTTCTCCTCAGCCTCCTACTGTTCAATTCAGTTCAGTTCAGTCACTCAGTCATGTCTGATTCTTTGCAACCCCATGGACTACAGCACTCCAGGCCTCCCTGTCCATCACCAACTCCCGGAATTTACTCAAACTTATGTCCATTGAGTTAGTGATGCCATCCAACCGTCTCATCCTCTGTCATCCCCTTCTCCTCCTGCCTTCAATCTTTCCCATCATCAGGGTCTTTTCAAATGTGTCAGCTCTTGGCATGAAGTGGCCAAAGTATTGGAGTTTCAGCTTCAACATTGGTCCTTCCAAAGAACATTCAGGACTGATCTCATTTAGGATGGACTGGTTGGATCTCCTTGCAGTACAAGGGACTCTCAGGAGTCTTCTCCAACACCACAGTTCAAAAGTATCAATTATTCGGCGCTCAGCTTTCTTCACAGGCCAACTCTCACATCCATATGTGACCACTGGAAAAACCATAGCCTTAACTAGATAGGCCTTTGTTGGCAAAGTAATGTCTCTGCTTTTTAATAAGCTGTCTAGGTTGGTCATAACTTTCCTTCCAAGGAGTAAGTGTCTTTTAATTTCATGGCTGCAATCACCATCTGCAGTGATTTTGGAGCCCAGAAAAATAAAATCAATCACTGTTTCCCCATCTATTTCCCATGAAGTGATGAGACCAGATGCCATGATCTTTGTTTTCTGAGCTTTAAGCCAGATTTTTCACTTTCCTCTTTCACTTTCATCAACAGGCTCTCTTTAGTTTTTCTTCACTTTCTCCCATAAGGGTGGTGTCATCTGCATATCTGAGGTTATTGATATTTCTCCCAGCAATCTCGATTCCAGCTTGTGCTTCATCCGGCCCAGCATTTCTCCTACTGTTAGAGTAATTCAACATCTCATATCATTCTTGTTCTCCATCAACACACTTCAACGGGTGAGCTAATCCAATCTGATTGCCTTTCATTATTTTCTATATGCTAATGACTCATAAAGTGGTATCTCTAGCCCAGACCTTCCTCTAGGAGTCTAGACATATCAAACTAATTTCTTTGCTTTTTCACTTAGTTGTCTGAAACTAAAATCCTGATCTTACCCTACACAAACCTGTTCCTTTGCATTCTTTGACAGTGATTCTGTCATTACCATTGTTTAGGTCAAAACTGTGACATCATCTTTGGCTTCTCATTTTGTTTTACACACAACTGTCTAGAACTTGGAATATGTTCAAAATAGCCAGAATTTGATCACTTCTGACTATTTTCTCTGCTATGACCCAAGTCTGAGTCACCATCACCTCCCACTTGGACACGCAAGCCTCCTTCCTCCCATGCTACTTCTCCTCTTCCTCTGTGATGGCCTATTTTCCACATAGTAACCACATCATTCCTTTCAAGCATATAGTCAATGGCCCTAAATAATGCCCCATCAGTAATTCCCTTACTTGGTGGCTCGTTGGTAAAGAACTTGCCTGTCAAAAGGAGGGATAATAGATGAGTGTACCATTGCTGGGTTGGGAAGATCCCTGGAGAAGGAAATGGCAACTGCTCCAGTATTCTTGCCTGAAANCATCATTCCTTTCAAGCATATAGTCAATGGCCCTAAATAATGCCCCATCAGTAATTCCCTTACTTGGTGGCTCGTTGGTAAAGAACTTGCCTGTCAAAAGGAGGGATAATAGATGAGTGTACCATTGCTGGGTTGGGAAGATCCCTGGAGAAGGAAATGGCAACTGCTCCAGTATTCTTGCCTGAAAAATCCTATGAAACGAGGAGCCTGGTGGGCTACATTCCATAGGGTCACAAAGAATCAGTTTTGACTGAGCAACTGAGCATGCATGCACCCTACTTCACTCAATATTTCCATAGTAGCACTGACCACCTTTGTGTGGCTTCCAATTTACTCTAGATGTTTCTCTGGCCTGGAGAGTCCTTTTCCAAATATCTGCTTGGCTAGCTCTCTCACCTCTATCAAGACTCAGAATACCTTCTCAAGGAGGTATATGCTGATCATCCCATGATCATCCCTTAAAACTGCTGTTGCCCACAAGCACTCCTGGTCTCATTTACCCTGATCTATTTTTCCCCCCACAGGGGTTACAACCTTCTAACCATATCATAAAGATTACTTTTTAAATTTATATCCTTATTGTTTGTTGCCTGCTTCCCCTAGTGGAATGTAAGCTCCTTGAGGGGATTTTTTTCTGTTTTGTTCGTGTTTCCCAGTTCTCAAAGGACTATATATTGTCTGGTACAAAGAAGCATACAATAAGCATTTGTTTATACTGAGTGCTGAATAAATGAAATAAACAATATGTAACACATGTTCTGTTCCCTTTGCTTGCTTTGTCTCCCTCTTTCTAGATAGATGTCTTCCAGCTGGGGGAGAGGGGTGGTGGGGATTTTCTGTGGAGCCAGTTCCTAGAGGAGACCAACTCATGGAGCAGCCCTTCAGCGCTGGGGTAGACCAGTCTCCCCCTCCACTCCAAAAGGGACAACAGAGCCCTGAGTCTCTAGGCTGTGGACAGTGTTCTGGGAGGCTAGTGCCACCTGGGCCCTGCTACTCTGGTGCTCACTAGCAATGAGGGCCTGGAACAATTCCTGTCAGCTAAAGGGACTGGGGAACAACCATGAGGCAGTTTACAGGTTAGGAAATATCTCACAGCGGTGAAACTAGGGGTGCTGGTGGGGAAGGAGAAGGGCTCTGCTCTAGAACTTGGCCTGGGAGACACTGAGAAGGGTGGTGCCCCAGGAAGTCAGCTTCATTAGTGAGCAGCCCCTTCCCAGAATGTTCCAATCCTTTCTCTGAGCCTATTTTCTCACCCTTGATTGGGCTAAAGTGACCCCTACTTAACCAGGCTCACAGCAGCCACAGGTCTTCGTGGNTCTTTGCAACCCCATGAATCACAGCACACCAGGCCTCCCTCTCCATCACCATCTCCCGGAGTTCACTAAGACTGCATCCATTGAGTCAGTCATGCCATCCAGCCATCTCATCCTCTGTCATCCCCTTCTTCTCCTGCCCCCAATCCCTTCCAGCATCAGAGTCTTTTCCAATGAGTCAGCTCTTAGCATGAGGTGGCCAGCGTACTGGAGTTTCAGCTTTAGCATCATTCCTTCCAAAGAAATCCCAGGGCTGATCTCCTTCAGAATGGACTGGTTGGATTCTCTACCTACATTTTCCCTCTCCAAGTGAAACGGCATCACTGTGAACTTAACTGCCCAAGGAGAAAGTCTGGAAGTTATTTTAGTCTTCCTACCACTCATTGTTCATTCTTCATTTTCAAATACAAATGCCCCAGTTCTAATGGATTTAATCTCTATAATATCATCCATCACCTTCCCCCTCTTCTCAATTCCTATTGCCTTCCTTCATTCCTTTGTTTTCTCTTTCCTGGGTTATAATAATATTTTCCTAACTGATCTCTCCTTGATTTCTCCAATTTCTACTGTTCATAGCTGCCAAAAAATCTTCCTGAAGGTTGATCCCATGCCTCAGTGAAGAACTCGCCAGCAATTTCAGGATAAACAACCAATTGTTTAGTTTATAAGACCTTTCATGAGTTTGCTTCTAGCCACTTTGCTGACTCATACTTCTACCAGCTAGATCACTCTCTGGCTGTATGCAAACTTTACTATAACTATGGTGAGCTACCAACAACTTTCCAGGCTTTATCATGTGATTTCTGTGGTCCAAATTTCCTGGAATTTATTCCTTATCCTTATCATTTGTTCCTATATCTTCATTATCTTCACATAATTAATTTTTCTCTTCTATCCAAAACTCAGCTCATAAATCACACGTTCCAGAATACATTTCTCTGTTCATCTAATCATAGTCTAATTTACACACCCCACCCTCATTTACTGAGTCATAAAATGTTCATACTATTTAATCTATTTATTTTTTAAAGTTCTCCAGTAAGGGAAGGTGACAAGCATGAAAGTCATTGGCATATTGTAGGAAAACACAACATTCTTCAACTTCTATAAGACTTCTATATTCATTATACAATTACCCTAAATTACTTCATTACTTTAATTTTTTATATCTATACATCAGCTAAAGAATGAACTTTTTAACTAATAGTTCCCCTCTTGGAAACATTCATATTTGGTAGTATCACCATCATTTTTTCCTCAGCAATGTTTGTGCTATTATTTTCCTGTGTTTTTGAATGTTTATCTTATAAACAGCATAAAAATTAGTAGAAAAGATAAAAATTAAATTGCTGATGCAAATGAATGTTGGTTGCACAAATACAATAAATTTTCAAAAAAGGAAAAATGCAGACATTTTTAGCTTTGGTCACTCCCTAGAATTAAAGGAACTGGCAACCCGCTCCAGCGTTCTTGCCTGGAGAATCCCAAGGATGGGGGAGCCTGGTGGGCTGCCGTCCACGGGGTCGCACAGAGTCGGACACTACCGAAGCGACTTAGCAGTAGTAGCAGCAGAATTAAACTAGTCAACAGTGTTCTACTGCAAATAAAAGAACAAAAGCTTTGTGTGAATAACTGTTGAAAACATGGTCTTGGTCTGAGAAGAAGTATAGTTATGGATTTCATAAAGTTTTTAGCTTTAGGGAATGAGATGTAACTTGTAAGTATATTGTAGAAATTTCATGCATTTCACTTTCATAACCTGCTTGAGAATGTATTATACTTGACTACATGGGATATTTGTATATGTGAAAACCTGTAAAGCAATCTAAATATACATCAGTAGAAAGGGAGAAAATTAACTGATGCAGAATATTATGCAGCATTATTATGAAGGCTAGGTAACAACCTGAAAACAGTGATAATTTAGTAGCAAATTGAATGGTAAGGTAAAATTCCATGGTTATTAATTTATTATATATAATAATAGTTATATTGGAATGTATTATATTATTGAAAAGGAATATACCAAATTACAAAACTATATAGTTTCAATAATGGGGTTATGAGCAATTCCTGTCTATATTTCAAACTCCTTATAATTGCCATTAATTCTAGAAGAAATGTTTAGGAGGAGTCTATTTCTAAAAGCTCAACATTTGGGAAGGAATAAACATCAATCATAAGTAAAAGAAATGTGGTGGGACTTTGTAAATCCTCTAATGGAGAGAAAGCAAATTTTCAGTTGTAAAGAGGGCACATGAACATGAGGAAGAAACATGATTTTACTGTCTATATATGAAACTTAGACATGATGAAAAGAGCTGTAGATAGATATTGAGCAACAAGGGTTGAAATATGCTGGATTGTTCTCTTATTATTTGTTTACATTGGAAGCCACATCCCCCAGAATCCCTAATCCTGTATGATTTCAGCTCAGATTTGACTAAAAGATACCTGNGTTGTAAAGAGGGCACATGAACATGAGGAAGAAACATGATTTTACTGTCTATATATGAAACTTAGACATGATGAAAAGAGCTGTAGATAGATATTGAGCAACAAGGGTTGAAATATGCTGGATTGTTCTCTTATTATTTGTTTACATTGGAAGCCACATCCCCCAGAATCCCTAATCCTGTATGATTTCAGCTCAGATTTGACTAAAAGATACCTAAGATTTGAGAAGCAAGCATGAAACCATACAATAGTCATTACATTCTGACATCAACACTGGTTAGAGGCAAGAGTAGATAGATGCTACAGAACTGATGGGTTCGAGTTTGTCTTCCTTTCTTTCTCAGCAACCAACTTTCCTTCCTGACTATTGAACTGTGGTGTTGGAGAAGATTCTTGAGTGTCCCTTGGACCGCAAGGATATCCAACCAGTCTATTGTAAAGGAAATCAGTCCTGAATATTCATTGGAAGGACTGATGCTGAAGCTGAAGCTCCAATACTTTGGCCATCTGATGCGAAAAACTGACTCATTTGAAGGGACCCTGATGCTTCTCGTCCCACCTTCAATCTTTCCCAGCATCAAGTAATCACTCACTTCACTTGATGCTGGGAAAGATTGAAGGTGGGAGGAGAAGGGGACAACAGAGGATGAGATGGTTGGATGGCATCACCGACTCAATGGATATGAGTTTGAGTAGGCTCCAGGAGTTGGTGATGGACAGAGGGGCCTGGGATGCTGTAGTCCATGGGGTTGCAAAGAGTTGGACACGACTGAGTGATTGAACTGAACTGATTTGCCATAATAACCAATAGCGATCCCAAGCCTATCTATCACTACCACTTAGAACTCAAAAGGACAGTAACACCAAAGAGTAAATAAATTTCCATACATTTCTACAGGTAAGAAGGATATGTAGATTGTCTGATGAATGGTCCAGCTGATGTTCAGCTAAAGCTAGCACCCCTACAGCCATGTGAGCAGCCATCTGGGATGTTCAGATAACTGACTGCATCTCTGTGAGAGAATAAGAACAAGAGGCACCCACCCAGTCACCCACAAGGAGAGATATAAATAACAGATGTGTTTTAAACCAGTAAATTCAGGAGTAATTTGTTTCACAGCAATAGGTAACTCGAGTGATGACAAGGAGAAAGGAAAAGGCTTAAACAGCACAAACTAGAAGTCACAAATGGCCATTCTTTCTTCTTAGAAGAAACAGTATAAATAAGTTATCATGGATCTAAAGGCCAAAGATTTAGAATTAAGTTATTCTTATTTTCACTTTTTAATTTGGCTTCTTGAACATGAGAATTAAAAAATCTGAACACTACCCAAAGCATATTTTTATTAGATTATAAATTTCTCTTTCAACAGACATATAATCTTGAAGATAGGACTCAATAGATATGTGTCTGGTAAAAACTGAATACAAGTAAAACCTGCATAGATCAAGGACTTCTCCGTAATAACCCTCAAGGATTATGCTACCATTTAATCAGCTTATTTTACAAAAAGCCAAAAATCAAAATGTAATCTTGGGTAATGATTAACATTTATCTTTTAAATACAAGTAAAAGTAAAAAGTAAATCATTTTAATTTCATATTGGGAATGATAAATTCTGAAAAAAAATGTGCATTTTGTCTCATTTTTTTTTTCTCCCAGCTTTACTAAAGTATAATGGTATACAAAATATTGGACATAATTAATTCATAAAATTTAGTGAGGTTGGTTTCTTAAGTCTTTCTAAAACTAAAATTGATCTATACTAGACTTTTAAGAAAAAAATATGAAAGTAACAGGTTAGATGATATACCAGGTACTGCTATTCCAGGTACAATTACACACACACAAAGATCTCTTTTTTAGACTAAGATACAGAAATAGAAAAAAAGAGGTAAATGTAGTCTAAGAAATATTCCAAAATGGAAATAAATAATATCCTTTACATTTACAGGATTTGGTTACAGTAGTTACACGGGAAAAATCACAACCCACATAACTGGAGCTCTGTAGTTTCAAAGATTACCCTGGGACGAATGGCAGTGGTTATCAGCATTGGAACTCCCTTCTTATGGGGAAGACCAGAGCCACTGGAGCCATCACAAACCGAAAGAGTATTCTTACAAGACATAAAAGAGAGAGAGAGAGAGATTTTAAAGCTCAGGCTCTCTTTTAGTTTCCTTGGTTCTTATAAAGTTAATTGTACTACACAGATTAAAATTTTTAAACATTTACAATTAAATTATACAGGTCTTTACAGTTAAACTAAATCCTTTCCTAACACTGGTGTGAGGAAAGGGAATTATACCCTCCTTGGGGCATAAACCTCAAAGTTTTAGTAAACTGGTCAGAGAATTACACTAGGACTTTTTCAAATTTTACAAGAAGGATCAAAAGCTTCTGTGCTACTTCTTTCTTAACGTTTGGGGAAGTTTTTTTTAATCTTTCCATAAGAATAGGGTTGCTGCTGCTAAGTTGCTTCAGTCGTGTCCAACTCTGTTACCCCATAGATGGCAGCCCACCAGGCTCTGCTGTCCCTAGGATTCTCTAGGCAAGAACACTGGAGTGGGTTGCCATTTCCTTCTCCAAAGAATAGGGTTATACCTTTGCTATTATATGTCCATATAAAGAGATCATACAGAAGAGAAAAAATGTTCATGTCCCTCCATCATGTTAATTGTACATATATTAATTATATGATGAGTCAGAGTAAGCTGACTCAGTGTATTCTTTTCTTATTGGCTCATCATCCAAAAATCCAAAGAACACTACAAATCATAGGCATGCATACATTCACATTCTAAAAAAGAGCTATTCTGTGTAAGTTCTAACGTTGTATGACAGATACAATTAATAAACAATGGGTTTTTTCCCCTGTTATTTCCTGTAGAAAAAAGTGCAAAATATCCTCAATTTTTGTGTTATTTCAAAACATTCAGTACTGAAAGGAACCCTGCATGTAAGAAAAATGAAGTTCAATAATATACCAAAAAAAGGTTTTTCAAAGCAAAATAGCCTAACACATTGAAAGTAATTTGATACTTTACAACTAGTCCAAACGACTCCCTGAATCGTTGTTTCCTAGACTTTATATACCAGAATGCTGTTTGAACTACTACAATGTAAACGATGTACAATGAAAGCCTTTTACAATTTGGCAATCGCACATTTCCCCATGCCCTCGCTCCCAGTCTTATAGGATAATAGTGTAATGCTAGATTTTTTAAGTGGAGTTTAAAAAAAATGTTTCCCAAATACAATAGTTTGTCCATTTATTGTCAGAATGTCATCAAAAAATGTAAAACAGAGAAAGTAGGGGTCCTCCAGTAGGCTTGAATTGAGTAAGCAATGGACATATGTATGTAGGTACTGAGACACTACCAAGGACCTCTAAAGCTCTAAATCCCCCTGAGAACACTCTCCTTCAAAAAACCCATATCTAGATGGACAAACATTAGCCCTCTTTTGGATTAAGGACCCAACAGAGTATTTAAAACTATGCCAGCAAGACAACCTAATTGGGGTTGGAGGTTTAGGAAGCAAACAAAGGTGTTTGTGGAATTGCACTGGGTAAACAGTGTCTTTATTTCTACTGTATCATGTGCTATGGTCTACCATATGATGGCATACTCTGTCATCTGTCTGTATATCTAGATAGCTAGGTAGCCATCTATTTACCTGTTTGTCTGCCTGCCTGTCTATCTAGCTATATATCATATAATATAGTCAAATACAATAAAAACAGTATAGGGAAATCCTCCATCATGAAAGGGGACAATTGTACCCCTGTAGAACGTCAAACAACCAGCAAGTTACAGCCCAGAAAAGGGAGGCAAAAACTTAGCCAATTATACCTCTAGACCTTATACAACTAAAAGAGACTGAGGAATCTTCTAAGTTCATTTGAGCTTTTGTTGTTTAGTCGCTAAGTTGTGCCCGACTCTTTTCCGACCATATGGACTCTAGCCTGCCAGGCTCCTCTGTCCATGGGATTTTCCAGGCAAGACTACTGGAGTAGGTAGCTATTTCCTTCTCTAGAGGATGTTCCCAAGCCAGGGATCAAAACTGTGGCTCCTGCCATGTCTCCTCCACTGTAGGCAGATTCTTAAAGAGACTGTAAATTTTTGAGGAAAAAATAACATAAAGGATACTTTTCTTGAAATGTGCTTATACCTTTGGAGCATCTCATATAGCAGTGGTGGGGGGAGGCTTCCCAGGTGGCACTAGTAATAAAGAATCCACCTGCCAGTGCAGGAGATGCAAAAGACAGGGTTTTGATCCCTGGGTCAGGGAGATCACTTGGAAGAGGAAATGGCAACCCACTCCAGTATTCTTGCCTGAAAAATCCCATGGGCAGAGGAATCTGGTGGACTACAGACCGTGGGGTCACAAAGAGTTTGACATGGCTGAGCAACTAAGCATGCCCCCATGCTCAATGTAGCAGTGAGTGATGGGTCAGTATTATTATTCAATCATTTCAAGATATTTATCTTGACCACATATTAACACAAAGGATGGTTTATGAATTTGGTTTTCAAATAGCCTAGACAACCAAATATGGTAGTAGTCTAGTGTCCTAAATAAATTAGATCACCAGAATCTTCAGTTTGAGAAAAGTTTATGCTATTGCAGTATGTTATTACGAAGCTTGAGTGATACAAATAAAAGGTTTTGTCTGCCTGATTTGAGAGGCATTAAGAATGGAAGTAAAAATCAGAAGTGAAAACATTGGAAAACTGGCAAGCACCTTAACATTGTAACTGCCTGTGCTTAAAGACCCAAGATTTATCATGGACTCAATACCCTAAAGATTTTCAAGTCTTCAGCATAACCTTACTGGGTTATCTACACTTTGCTTCATTTTCACCCATTCTTTCTCTTGCTTTTCTCTTTCTTAATGACACATCTCAGAATCACTACCACCCATCTTACCAAGCATCACCTGCTCCCTCCAGAGCTTGTGGGATGATCTCCATATTAATGATACAGCCCATTTCTTTACAAGTTCTGACTCCCCCAACCATCTTGGTAATTGCATAAAGGCCTCCTTCTCTCAATTTGGAACAGCCTCTCCTTCAACTTGTAATATTAGTGCTTACACTCTAGCCAGGACTACAGTAAGTATCAGCTAAAAGTTTATTTTCTCTCTTAATAAAACTCAGGAAAAAAATTTCTGAGAAAGAATAAATTTTGCTAGTTCAATGTATACAATGAAATCAAGCATTTCAATGTATTTTATAATTTAGGTTGTAAATTGGAATAAACATCTAAAACATCTACTGATTGAATAGTAAAGACGTGTAAGAATATGAGCATGAGAAAGCTCACATTTCTTCTTCCAAATGAAATCGAGATAGCTTTTTAATCCTTCAAAGTGGAAAAAACTTGAGTGCCAGTAAGACTGTTTATCAGGTAGACTATGACTTCCTCCAATTAGAAGTTATTTCAGAAGAAAAAAAAATTTATACAATTGTTTATGTCTGTGTGCTTCTGTATATATAAAAGTTCCACATCTCAGCTATCATATCCTAATAAATAATTACAAAAAGCATCAATATCAATTCAGATTAACTTTAACAGCCTCTTTAGAAACTGTGGTGATTTTCAAACATTTTATGATCTGAGATGGCTTCTAGCCCCTCACTATTTACGAGAATCTTGCCGTTGAATGCTGAAGAGTTAATATCAGCTAAGTACTTTCTCCTGAGCAGTTGATGACTCGAGCACACCATCTATTTTAGCTTTAGGATTTCTTATTACTTCGGATCATTTATGTAGTCCTGTTTTAGAATTACCTATTTCTATCTGAACCATAAAGCACAGGCATGCATGCACGCATACACACACACACATAACATCACATCACACAGAAACAGGAGCTAGTCTAAAATAAGACAGTTGAGAGTCCTTCAGAATTCACATGAATTATTTGGCTTTAGTGCCATCCCACATGTTTGAAACCATGTAAGTCATTTCAGTAAACCGGAAAGAGTTGTGAAAGTCATAATTNTGAGCATGAGAAAGCTCACATTTCTTCTTCCAAATGAAATCGAGATAGCTTTTTAATCCTTCAAAGTGGAAAAAACTTGAGTGCCAGTAAGACTGTTTATCAGGTAGACTATGACTTCCTCCAATTAGAAGTTATTTCAGAAGAAAAAAAAATTTATACAATTGTTTATGTCTGTGTGCTTCTGTATATATAAAAGTTCCACATCTCAGCTATCATATCCTAATAAATAATTACAAAAAGCATCAATATCAATTCAGATTAACTTTAACAGCCTCTTTAGAAACTGTGGTGATTTTCAAACATTTTATGATCTGAGATGGCTTCTAGCCCCTCACTATTTACGAGAATCTTGCCGTTGAATGCTGAAGAGTTAATATCAGCTAAGTACTTTCTCCTGAGCAGTTGATGACTCGAGCACACCATCTATTTTAGCTTTAGGATTTCTTATTACTTCGGATCATTTATGTAGTCCTGTTTTAGAATTACCTATTTCTATCTGAACCATAAAGCACAGGCATGCATGCACGCATACACACACACACATAACATCACATCACACAGAAACAGGAGCTAGTCTAAAATAAGACAGTTGAGAGTCCTTCAGAATTCACATGAATTATTTGGCTTTAGTGCCATCCCACATGTTTGAAACCATGTAAGTCATTTCAGTAAACCGGAAAGAGTTGTGAAAGTCATAATTTCATCTCCAATAAAATGTGAACTGCATGTACCTCCTCAGTTTACAACTATGCCCACTGTAAGCAACTTTTTCAAGTTGGGGCCCTAGAGAAAGAGCACAAAGAAAAATCGCAGCTCTCACCACCAAGCCAGGACTCCTGGACCCGACAAGCACACTACTTCACAGCCAAGGGTACCCCTGGGGGAATTTCTACCCCCTTCTTCTTCTAGAAGTGGGTAAAGTAAAGTAAAAGGGCAACTAGGCATTTAAACAAATGGCTTATCTTAGAAAAGGACCATTTCAAAGCCACAGATTTTGACTTTTCTGTTTGAAGAAAATGTTGGTGGCCTCTTTTGAAGTCTTCATCATCAAGTAATGACAATGTCTCTTTCTTACATACTTTCAGGCTTATAGAGAATTTTCCAGATCCTTTTTTCTTCCTTATTTGACCTTATGGTGTCTACCCAAGCCTAGTAGGTACTGTTATCTCTTCGTCTACAATGAGCCATCTGAACCTCAGATATTTTAGTTGATTTGTCAAAATCCACCAGGCTGGACTGGAACCTGGGATGTCTGTCTCTAATCCAGGGCTTGGTAGAGACCATTTTTTCAATATGCATAAGTATACATTTGCTTGCTGCAACTGTTAAATGGTATTTAGAAATAAAATGCTCACAGCACTAACTATGTCTTCAGGGCCCACAGCTATTCATATTCCTCCCTAAGCACCTAATTTACCTCTCTGAGTGACTTGGACCAGAGGGAGAGTCTGGGTCACTGATGATTAGGGCACTGTGTACTCCCCAGTCACTGGGTTTAATGTTCCCTATTTTATGACTCCAGACTCAGTCCCACCTCTCTGCTGGATTGCATTGTCCTGAAATATGTTTATATGCACCCAGGGACTCCAGTAATGGACCCATAAAAAATTCAATAAGGAAATGTTTTAATCAAAAGACGCTGTCTGACATCACAGAGTCACCAGAATTCTCATTTAAAATTGGAGCGCATCGCTGAAAAACGTTGATTGCTGTTGTAACCTCACTGGTTTCTAAATGCATTCTGTTCATGCTCTGCCGTTGATGGAACTGGCTACTGATGTGTATCCTTAGTATCTTTTGTATAATGAATAAAAATTTCAAAATATATGAAAAGGGCCTACCCTCTTTCTCAGCCGTGGGCCAGAGAGACAGAGAAAGGGTGGCAGTGCCACTTCCTTTTGTTGGGAGCGAGGATCATATGAGAGCCATAGAAGAATTTTGTATCTTTAAGAGGGAAAAAAATGCCCTCTCCCTTCCACCCCAGCAAGTGCATGTGCTAGTTTCCTCGAGCATTTTTTCTCTGCAAGCTGTAGGTCCTTTTCCAAGGTGAATAAAACCCCCATAAAATGCCTGCAAGAAGAGATGCTACTGATGCTTCCTTCGGGCATTTGCTGAGCCAGCCAAAGTATATACTCATGCTATAGATCACTTTGGCACCATTAAAGAATTACAGGGCATCACATGGTCTTGTAGAAATTAATCACTGCTTAACAGTATGCACTCCTGTGTTTATGAAGTCATTTGGAGTATCTGCATGTAACCAGTGGCTCACTGAATGGAGTATCTGCAGGTAATGAACCATGGCATTGTGTTATGGTCGAGCTAAAGAATGTTCCAATTGGCAATTAATATGCTAGTGGCGAAATGTATTTATTTTAGGGAAAGTCTGAATTGTAATTTGAAACTTTTTAATAAACCACAGAGAGATCTGATTTATATCCTATTTTGCCAATAGATCTTCACAAAGGATTTCAAGGTGGGACAGGATAGCATCCAAGATAAATGTCCTCTAGCATTTTATAGTGAGTAACCCTTTCAAGGCACAGCTCACACAGCCTCTTGCCTGTATTTTTCTTCAAGGATCCCTCAAAAATATTAGCTAAAAATATATATATATTAAATTTCAGTTTCAAGTATTTGCCATCAACAATATAGAACTGCAGGTTACAGTCTGCTAAGGATTTAACTGCCCTAAAGAAACTTAGACAAAAAAAGAAAAAGAAATAAAATGAAAGGAAGGGAAAGGGAAAACAAAGATAAGCAAAGAAGTAGAGACCAATAACCTTAATGGCTACTTACCTGAGAATGTAGTAGCTGTTTAGTGGACAAGGAATACAGTGAAAATTAAGATCAAGTAAGAGAGTGCCTTTTTGGATTTCTCAAATATTACAGTTTTTCATTTATAAATGTTTATCTTGCTTGTATAATTCAAATGATATGCTCAAGCATCAATTAGCCTCGCAGTAAAAGACAAGATTTGTGTAAGGCTGTCGAACTGTGGGCTTCTAATTCATTTCTCATTCAAGTTGTTTATCATTGTTGTACCTCATTTTTAAAGTGCTGAAGAAGGTTTTAAACGGATGCAGAATTTATATGTAACAAGAGCCCGAGAATGAGGGTACTCCATTTATACTAGCATTCTGGTATAAGTGCTAATCAAATTGTTAAGAATTTTATCTAACTGAGACAATGTCCATTGCTCCCATCTGTGGTTTTAAACTCATACCAAGAAAGATAGAACTAGATAAGAAATAATTCATTTTCCTTTCTCCACTAGTCAACCTCTATAAATTATCACAGTGCTAAATAATTAGGGTACTATCTCATATGTCCTATTTGATTAGCAATTGAAATCATCACCTACAAATTATGCAGGGTTCTTTTTTTTCAGCCTAACTTTGATCATGCTAGATTAAAGAAATAAATTCAAAATTACCAGTAACTATAAAGGTGTGCTTCATGTAGCTATCAAATATTCCTGATTCGGAATTTTCATTTTTCAGTTATTTACTTCCCAAGCAGGTTTCCCAGTTCCAAAATAAAAGAAGTATGTTTTCATACTCTTCATTCATTGACTACTCTACCATCATCTTAATAAGTAAGAGTCATATCATTTAAAATTTTCCTAGGTTAATGTGGGAAAATACACTTGTAAGAAAACTGTAGAGAATGCTAACTTATTGTTTTTGCTAGGAAATAAATGTCCAGTTGGAAGAGAAACTGTTTTCCTCCTTAACCAACTAGAGAGAGGGAGAGGGAAGCCCTTCTAGGAAGTAAAACCTAAGAATGTCCAAGTCCATAAGAAGTTTTGGAGAAAGGCGTGAGTTAATTTATCCAGGCTCTCTGTGACCTATATAACCCCAAGAGGTACAATCTTTTAAAAATAGCTATATACACATTAAAGATGAGAAGACCTTAGTCTCTATCACTCTCCTTGAATCAAACCGCATTTTGCCTCTCATTCTATTTATATCTTCCATGCCATCTTGGCTATCCAAAGGTAGTCCGTCAATCCAGAAACTCTTCCTTAGGAAGTAGATTCAGATGGGAAAATATTTCCCCATGCTATTGAGACCTACCTCTTCTTGCCAAGAACTTTTGCTGCACATCAAGGAAGTAACTTCTCAGGTGATCATTTCATGCTTCAGTTCTACTGAATTTTCTGTACTCTTTGAACTCTAATTTGGAATTGAAATTCCACTGTCTTCTGTTAGGAGTGGGGAGTGAGAATGTCTGGAGATGCGTTTGTATTTAAATGTTAGTCCTCTGAGTTGCTCGATGCTCTGGTCTTGGGCTTATGAGGAAAATAAAAATCAGCTTGAATGACCCGGCTGCTACAGTGCAAGTCAAAGTCACTTCCATTCCTCGCCTTCCAGCCTTGACTTGCTCTAATGTAATCTTGTCTGCTGAAGCAAGAGGTGTGACCAGTGTNTGAAAGGAAGGGAAAGGGAAAACAAAGATAAGCAAAGAAGTAGAGACCAATAACCTTAATGGCTACTTACCTGAGAATGTAGTAGCTGTTTAGTGGACAAGGAATACAGTGAAAATTAAGATCAAGTAAGAGAGTGCCTTTTTGGATTTCTCAAATATTACAGTTTTTCATTTATAAATGTTTATCTTGCTTGTATAATTCAAATGATATGCTCAAGCATCAATTAGCCTCGCAGTAAAAGACAAGATTTGTGTAAGGCTGTCGAACTGTGGGCTTCTAATTCATTTCTCATTCAAGTTGTTTATCATTGTTGTACCTCATTTTTAAAGTGCTGAAGAAGGTTTTAAACGGATGCAGAATTTATATGTAACAAGAGCCCGAGAATGAGGGTACTCCATTTATACTAGCATTCTGGTATAAGTGCTAATCAAATTGTTAAGAATTTTATCTAACTGAGACAATGTCCATTGCTCCCATCTGTGGTTTTAAACTCATACCAAGAAAGATAGAACTAGATAAGAAATAATTCATTTTCCTTTCTCCACTAGTCAACCTCTATAAATTATCACAGTGCTAAATAATTAGGGTACTATCTCATATGTCCTATTTGATTAGCAATTGAAATCATCACCTACAAATTATGCAGGGTTCTTTTTTTTCAGCCTAACTTTGATCATGCTAGATTAAAGAAATAAATTCAAAATTACCAGTAACTATAAAGGTGTGCTTCATGTAGCTATCAAATATTCCTGATTCGGAATTTTCATTTTTCAGTTATTTACTTCCCAAGCAGGTTTCCCAGTTCCAAAATAAAAGAAGTATGTTTTCATACTCTTCATTCATTGACTACTCTACCATCATCTTAATAAGTAAGAGTCATATCATTTAAAATTTTCCTAGGTTAATGTGGGAAAATACACTTGTAAGAAAACTGTAGAGAATGCTAACTTATTGTTTTTGCTAGGAAATAAATGTCCAGTTGGAAGAGAAACTGTTTTCCTCCTTAACCAACTAGAGAGAGGGAGAGGGAAGCCCTTCTAGGAAGTAAAACCTAAGAATGTCCAAGTCCATAAGAAGTTTTGGAGAAAGGCGTGAGTTAATTTATCCAGGCTCTCTGTGACCTATATAACCCCAAGAGGTACAATCTTTTAAAAATAGCTATATACACATTAAAGATGAGAAGACCTTAGTCTCTATCACTCTCCTTGAATCAAACCGCATTTTGCCTCTCATTCTATTTATATCTTCCATGCCATCTTGGCTATCCAAAGGTAGTCCGTCAATCCAGAAACTCTTCCTTAGGAAGTAGATTCAGATGGGAAAATATTTCCCCATGCTATTGAGACCTACCTCTTCTTGCCAAGAACTTTTGCTGCACATCAAGGAAGTAACTTCTCAGGTGATCATTTCATGCTTCAGTTCTACTGAATTTTCTGTACTCTTTGAACTCTAATTTGGAATTGAAATTCCACTGTCTTCTGTTAGGAGTGGGGAGTGAGAATGTCTGGAGATGCGTTTGTATTTAAATGTTAGTCCTCTGAGTTGCTCGATGCTCTGGTCTTGGGCTTATGAGGACAATAAAAATCAGCTTGAATGACCCGGCTGCTACAGTGCAAGTCAAAGTCACTTCCATTCCTCGCCTTCCAGCCTTGACTTGCTCTAATGTAATCTTGTCTGCTGAAGCAAGAGGTGTGACCAGTGTCTTATTATCTGCATTTCAGCTATAAACTCCTTTGGCCTAATGGCACAGGGATCTCCCTCTGCAGCATACTCCTCAATCTGATCATGCCTCACTGTGAAAGTGAGCTCTGGCCTCACCACCTGCCCCTTTCAACCTCATCAGCCTACATCCTGGATGTTCTAGCAACCTCTACTAATGCTACTGTTATGCCACATTTTTCTGCAATGCAAGGGTAAATAAAAGTTACATGCCTATCAGAAAATCAAGAGTTTCAAAGTAAATATAAGTTCTCTCATCATCTTTAATTGTCACTTGCTGTGGATGTCAAACTGACAGAGTAGCAGAATCTAATTTCCTTGTTTGATTCACCATGAAATTAAACTGAACTGACAATTTTTATTTTCACCTGGCAAATTCACCCAACACTATTTAAATCTAGCTAATCAAGTACAGTTATCTGCTATGCACACTCATCTCCCCTACCACACCTCTGATTTGCAGGATCCCACTTCCTGGACTCCCTCTGACAGCTGTGCTTGGGATTACATTTACAGTTTTAGAAGGTGTAAAGGAATGCATGAACATAGTGAGCCAAGGTGCCAGCAAATGTATCATGTCACAAAATTACTACTGAAAGATGAAAAAGAGAAATAAGAGTACAAAACAAAACACTGTTCAAAAACGCAACCAGTCAGATGGTTTGGTGAAGTCTATGCTCAGTAGAGTAGAAAATACCATTCTGAAGTTAACCGGTTTCTAGGAAAAAGGAAGTGTTTAACCTCTATAAGGAATAAGTATAACCATTCAGAAACAGTACTGTAGTAGGAAGTGCCAGATATGTATTTTCCTGATGAAATGAGGCCATCTGTCATTGTGGGAGTGGCCACCAATAGGTGAACTGTAATTTGAGCTTTCAAATATAAGGAAGGCTCCACATACTGGAGCCATTATACAATGGCCCAAGGCAAAGATCTACGATATTGTAGCACACAAAAAAGGTCAAAGTCTCACCATGTAATCACTACCCATTACCAGTAGCTCTCAAAGTGTAACTTCAAAGACTGTCAATGAAGGAAAGAATTCTACTGAGTCCATGGAACATTAAATGGGTTTCTTGATGCCTGAGTCCAAGAGGAGGTACATGTTTGCTGGATCCCAAACTACGAGTTGTAACATGTCATTGCCCCAAACATCTCTTCAGTTCCAGGCCCATTTCTTGATTCTGGCAATGACCTATCACAGACATGTGTCTGACCTTTGTTCTGAAACTGAAATGAATTTTAATGGGTTGAATATTAGTCCCAGGACAGCTTCAAAGATGAACAGAGGTTCTGAGTTGATTCTACATTTAAGACAAAAGCTAAAATATTTCTACATGTTTAGTGACTATTAACCATGTTAATAGAATTGGAGTAAACAAGTGGATCAACCCTTATAAAAATGTATACTACGCATGAAAATCAGTATGCAACTTCAGAAGGGCATTCATGGACTCTTTGAAGCCTTCCATTAACCAAACATAACCACAGCTACAATTCTGTGAGCGTTTTCCACATGCTGGACACCACTAACACCTTACAAATATCAGCATATCATCTGCCTGCCTCTTTAGCCCTCCTGGAAAGAATCATTAAACTAAAACCTCTAGGCCACTCAGTCTTGAGGGAGTCACATGAACTTGCTCTGGTGACAAGCTACTCAAGTACAAATAAGTACCTGCAAAGTAGAAGTGGCTGTCATGGTAACTTTAATTTAGAGTCTCTATCTTAAATCACTTATTGTTTCCATTTCTCCCAACATCTTAGTATGTATAGCATTTTCTCTTTATATGGAGTCAATCAAATGTGTTTACTGAATCTCACAAATCACTTCTCTGGAGAAAGACTGGCTGAATCTGCATTTCCCCCAGTTTTCTCCAATGATTTTTGCACCTACGATATAAATTGAGTTTCTTTTGAACCATACCAGATATAATTTTCAAGTAATTTTTTTTCTTAAGTCTATTTGTAGGTTTATATCCTTAGACCCCCGAAAGAAGACATTATTATCTGCATTTGATAGAATGGGAAGCAAAGACCCAGAGAGGCTTAATAACTCCTTGTCTACATGGCTCATGAATGGTAAAGCAAGATTTAAAATGTAATTTGGCCTGACTATAAAGCCTAAGTTCTGAGTTTCTGTGCTCTGTTGCTCTAGATTTCAGGGTAAGAACCTCTGCTTAACAGCAGTGGTGTATTATAAAATTTATGAGACATTATCAAACATTAACTAGAATAGTATAAGCAATTAGAAGTTGACCTTAAGCACCTAATTAAATATCCAGGTTATTTCAGGCTGAGATGCAAGTTTAGACATTTCATTTCGCAAATCCCATCCTATTCACTGACAGTAGTGTCTTCCACAAATCTCCACCTAGGCAGCCAATTCTATTTATTAGACGACTATGTGACTGCCTATGGCCAAATGCTACAGAAAGGCTGGATCCAAGGAGAATCTGAATCCCAGAGTCTTAAATGTATATTTTTGAACACCATCCATGCTATTATTAGAATAAATATGGACTATGAAAATATTTCCTCCTAGTAAAAAGGAAAAAACAGGCTGCATGAAAACCCAGTGATTTAACCTTAAATAGTATGTTAGGATAAAATCAAGAATTAACAAGGAGGAAAATGGAAAGCCATCAATGTGCCAAATAATACTGGAAGTTGGAAAACTATGCAAAGGAATGGGTAGACAGTCACAGGACAAACAAAGACAGCAAAGAAGCAACTACTTTTAAGAACTAGGAAAAAAAACAGATGGTCCGAAGGTTAAAAACTAAGTCATGGAATAAAGGAAGTAAACAGAAGATACAGACTTGTACTGCTCNTTAACAAGGAGGAAAATGGAAAGCCATCAATGTGCCAAATAAAACTGGAAGTTGGAAAACTATGCAAAGGAATGGGTAGACAGTCACAGGACAAACAAAGACAGCAAAGAAGCAACTACTTTTAAGAACTAGGAAAAAAAACAGATGGTCCGAAGGTTAAAAACTAAGTCATGGAATAAAGGAAGTAAACAGAAGATACAGGCTTGTACTGCTCAAAGTACAAGACCATGATGGAAGAATGTAAATTAATCCACTGTTTCTGTCTTTGAAAAAGTTTTGCTACTACTGCGACTAAGTGACTTCACTTTCACTTTTCACTTTCATGCATTGGAGAAGGAAATGGCAACCCACTCCAGTGTTCTTGCCTGGAGAATCCCAGCAACGGGGGAGCCTNTGTCTGACTCTCTGCGGCTCCATGGACTGTAGCCAGCTAGGCTCCACTTCCGTGGGGTTCTCCTGGCAAGAATATTGGAGTGGGTTGCCACTTCCTTCTCCATTTTATGAGGTTACCTGGGGGCTAAGGCTTCAATGTATAGATTTGGGAGTCATAGCCCATAACACTGATAAAGCTCCAATCCATTGAGAAACACTGTGAACACGTCATGTCATGTGCAGCCATGCTCCCTACACCAGGCTGTGACTAGCACAGCACATTCCAGACAGAGCGGGAGGTAGGTTTGCAGGCCTCAGTTCATTTTGGTTAGCTGGATGGTTTTCAGCCACTCCCTCCATCTTTTTCAAATTCTCTTTGAATCAACTGTCAATTGTATAATATTTCACATTGAAAATAAGATTAGAAGAGGGACCACATACCCAGAGAGAAAAGTTGGACATAATGGTGAACAGAATCTAGGGTTTTGAGTGGCACAGCTCAATTCAAAACATCTTAACACAGGATCACATGGTAAATTTGAGGGATTTGTGTTCTTGATACCTTTCTTAATCCATTGCGAAGTACTGTTTATACACACGGCTACATCCTCTTCAAATAATCCAAGACACGTTTTAGAAAATTTGGAACTTGTAGTCTATAATTTAGACCTCTGGCCATCAAAATCCAATGCATTTACTTCAGTGAATCCAGATATCTGAAACTTTGTCTACCCTGTTTTCCATTGTATTATCATGTTTATCTTTTGAATTCAATTGGATGATGTCATGGCTTTCCTCTACCTTTGGGGTATTTCCTCCCCATTCAATTAGTTCTCTTCTGAAGGCAAGAAGTTTATCTAGGTATCCCACTCATTGAAAGATGCTATGTCATTTGCAATAAGTAGGAGCAAGCACTAAAAGTGATCAGTTTGGATGGGACCCATCAGAATTGGAATCCTTCTGCAAGGCTTATGTGCAGGATTTAATTTTACTTCATTCCCTTTATAGAGAACACCCAACCTGCTCTGATTCCTTGCTCATTAACAGCTAAATCATGCAAAATGTTAAAAGTCACTGTTGCAATGGTATTTGGTAGAGAATTTAAATTAGACTACAGAGAAAAATGACAGTACTCCTCTGAGGCTGTATGATTCATTTCTTGGTATCAAATCAAAAGTTGAAAATGCAATGCAATTTTATAATGAACAGAAGCACTGCCTCTGGCCCTCACAGCACTCCAAAAATAGCCAGAACAAGGCTGACCAAAATTCAGAAGGGTCTTCTGCATATATATGTATAACATATTTTTCTCTCTCTGCACACACACACACACACACACACACACACACACACACACACATATGTATATTCATTCCTCCCACCGACTGCCTTTCCAATTTTTGGCCCCTATATCCTCTGTCTCTTGGTCTTCTCACTCTCTTTCTCTCTGTCTCTACTACTCGTATTTTCTCTGACTGTCTACACCTCCTCTGGGTCTCTCTTTGTCACCTACTCTGTCTCTCTCAGTCCTTTTCCTTCTCTTGCTGCCTCTTGATCTGTATGCCTCTGGATCTTTTGCTTTATTCCTGCCTGTCTCATTTTCTTAACCACATATCTAAGTCTCTTTTACTATATGAATCTTTCTTTGTTCCCATACAGACACCCTCTCACTCTCAACAGTGTTTAGAGCAATCCCATTTTGATATACTCCATTTTCATAGAGAAGCTGTTTTTCAAGAGGCTTGCAAATCCCCTCTGCATGCTGAGACAAGGAGGAGCTCTTTCTGGTTTCTTCTCTTCCAGGCTGTGCATGGATTTCACGGATCATCCAGCACTTTCTACACCTCTTCACCCTGGAAGCTAAATATATGCCCTTCTTTCAGACTTAGCTAAGCTCAGCATGAAACCTGCCAGGAGGGTCTCAAATCTTCACCATAGGTGGTTTGGCCACAGCCAGTCTGCTGAAGCCAGCCTCTTGCTTTTGCTACTTTTGCCATTCTAAGTGACTTCTGGGTTACTTAACATAAAGCCCTACACAATATTTCAGTTTTATGCTTCATTTCTAAACCTCATGATAGAACTCAAGCGATGAATAGCTTGTCGGGTCTGAAGAAGAGAGATTATGAAAAGGATTTGAGTTTAGACTTTTGAATAGTGCAAGGGACTTGACGTGGTACAGAGGAAGTTGAAAGTGAAAGTGGAGTGAAAAGTCGCTCAGTCATGTCCGACTCTTTGTGACCCCATGGACACTTTGTGACCCTATGTCTGACTCTTTGTGACCCCATGGACTGTATAGGGGTCAGTCCATGAAAGTTCCATGAAATTCTCTAGGCCAGAATACTGAAGTGGATAGCCTTTCCCTTCTCCAGGGGATCTTCTCAACCCAGGATTTATTAAACCCAGGTCTCCCGCATTGCAGTCGGATTCTTTACCAGCTGAGCCACCAGGGAAGCCCAAGAATATTGGACTGGGTAGCCTATCCCTTCTCCAAGGCATCTTCCTAACCCAGGAATTGAACTAGGGTCTCTGCATTGCAGGTGGATTCTTTACCAACTGAGCTATGAGGGAAGCTCCACAAAGGAAATTAGGGGCCAGAAAACCAAGGAAGAAACTCTTTACAGGCAAGAGTGCACATTAGTTGGAAAATGGTGTGTTCTGTACATTTTATACAGTTAATTGCAGAGTTGTTGGGGAAAATAAAACAGCACTATCATCATGTTACTGTATAATTACCGTTGTTTCCTAAGAAGTTACCATGTAGTTACTACATTATTACAGAAAAATAAAACATGTTATTTCATGGTAACTATGCAATTAGTTCATGTCACTACCAAATGTACACCTACTGAACCAACAAAGAAAGTGTCTTATTTTTTCCCCCTCTGTGCTCATAAGTCATAATATTGTCCCTCTTTTAGAAATGACATAAAGAATAAATGTACTAATATGGGAAATGTGCAGATTATGGTTTTTCTTTTTTTTTTGGTAATCAAATGAATACCTTGGAAACTACAGATGCAAAATAGTTAGCACACCAGATAGGTTGGAAAACAAACAGATTCTATCAAGCAAATCTACTGCACTTAATGTGTTGGGAACAATGAATCCATTAGGGGCTCTGGTTAGGGTACCGTGGTGAGCCAAGGGCCTTGGTGGTTAAAAGGAATGAGAGAAGGATTAAACACGGCCCCTTGTAGGCTGAAAGCACAGCAAACAAAAACTGGTACCATGTTATGTGTACATTCACAGTAGAACTTCAGTTTCTGTTGCACATACTGCAAAGGAAAAATGCAATGTTTCGCTATTTAAATCAGTTCAATAAAAAGCAGCCCACTTGGTAAAAGTTTGAATTCCCTTTCAGAAGTTGGTCTGGTAATACAAAAAAGATTTAGTTTTAGAAAGAGCAGGGTACAGTGTATTCTTTGTTAATGCCAGTGTGTCTTTGTACACAAAGCCCTATGTACAATCATCTTTCTATGAAGCTGATTGCAAACTGCTTCAAATAATGAGAATGGGTTTGTTTATTGTAACTAATTGATTTCCAATACTTCAGAATTAATTGAGCAGAACAGGTCATCCCAGGCTTTCTTTGAGGCATGTTTTAATGGGCTCTGAATTTAAGGAATTAACAGATAGATTAGTATAATTTATTTTCACATTTGCTTTTTTTTTTTCCTCTAGAAACAGCTTTTTTTTTTCCTAGGAAGAAACCATATTCTTGCTCTTCTTCTCATCCCTTTCTTTTTTTTACCACACAACATTCAACTCACCTCTGTATTTCTAGCAGGAAAATGCCTCAGCTTCCTAGCTGTTCTGACTTTAAATTCTAACCATGAAAGTAAAGAGTCACAGGAATCGTCTGAACTCACTAAAGTCTTCAGAGTATGCCAGCCACCGTTATTGACTGACTAAAGGATACCTGGGAAAACTGCCTTCTCACATATATAGTACTTATATTTACAGATTTAATAACTCATACCTGGTGTGCTATTTTTAGAAACGTAGGTTGAATTCAATACCAGTTTCCATTCTTATTAGCACATTTTAAGTGTTCTAAAGAAGAAAAGCAAATAAAACTTTCATCAGAGAAGCAGTTACCTAAATTCCTGATGGTCTAATTCAACAACTGTCAGTCATGAAAATATGTATGTATCATTTTAAAGGCAAGATAATCAAATACCTATGATAATCTTTATTCAAGACCGATCATAGAGATCAGATCCCCTAAAGGCAGATGCAAATAGAACTAAACCTAAGTTTCCATGTGATTAAAGCATGGCTATTGTGTCTTCCTCATCTTTCACCTAACTCAGCCTTTTTTGGACCCAACTTTTAGGATTTTTATTACACATACAACACAATCATTCAGTTAAGCATCACCCCAAATCCTTTGTTTGTGGTTAATTAAAAAAAAAAAAACATCTCATTTCTTCAAAATGAGAAGCATAGTGCTGTAGGCAGAATTTTTTTTTTTTTTTTAAGATTTTCTAGATGCAGGTCATTTTTAAAGTACTTGTTGAATTTGTTACAATATTGCTTCCATTCTATGTTTTGGCTTTTTGGCTGCAAGACATGTGGGATCATAGCTCCCTGACCAGGGATTGAACATGGCCCCTCTGCACTGGAAGATGAAGTCTGAACAACTGAATAGCCAGGGAAGTCCTTGTAGGCAGAATTCTAAAATGGTTTGCAAGATTTCCAGTATCCCTGACCTACATACCTTGCATAATCCCTGGGATTGCTAGCATAATGGGTTTTACCCAATAACCGATGATGTTTAAAAAGGAAAAAAAAAAAGGATTACCCAGGTGGGCCTGACCCAATCATATGAGGCCTTGCTCTTCTCCGATCACACAAAAGGAGGTCAAAAAGATGTGCACCTATGGGTGTAGAAGAAAGCCAGCATCCATGTGTGAAACACCCATGTAGGGGATCACATGAGAAAGAACTGCAAATTGTCTCTAGAAACTGAGGGTAGTCCCCAACCAACAGTAGGAAAATATGAGTACCTTGAATTCTGCAACTACAAGGAAATGAGTTGTGCCTATCACCTGTGAGTCTGGAAGAAGATTCCAAGCTCAGATGAAAATGCTGACCTGGCTGACACCCTAATTTTAGCCTGGTGAGACTCTCAACATGGAATCCAGTCACACCATGCCAAATACCTGACCTGCAAAAAATGTGAGATAACAATTTTCTGTTTTAAGCCAGTACATTTGTGGTATTCCGTTAAGCAAAACTGAAAAATAATACAAAGGGAAAGAAAGCATTGGATCTGGAAGATTTTTTTCATGCTTACACTTTTCATCCCAGACATTTTCAGTTCAGTTCAGTTGCTCAGTCACGTCCAACTGTTTGGAGACACTTTGGAGATACACTATCAAGGTTTTGGCACCATATTGGTTTTTCTCTGGCAAAGCTTCAGATACAAGATTCAATATTAACTGGTCATACCTAACATGTAAAGATTTTGTGGTCAAAAAAAAGTGATACAACCAGAGGTCCCCCAGGAGTATTCATATGCTCTGTCAATATAAGTTCCTTTAGAAAAAGAACGTGTTTCTACTCACACCATCATTTTTTTTTATTTAGAAAAGTCTAAATAAACACTCATGAAGCTCATTGCCAGGGCTTTGTTTTGTTTGAAGCATCCCTGGGCTGAAAGTGTAAATGATTGCACTCTCTGGGATGCTATACTTCACAGACAAAGGAAGGAGAGAAAAATGCAGCTTTGCATCAGCCCACATCGCATTCATGAAAGTCACAGAAAAGATAAGGTTTCAGCTCACACAGTTGATGTTACTTTGTTAAAAAGACTATCCCATCAACCTCCCACACAGGAACCCCAAAAGGAAGCCTGATATTGGCAAACATGCAAAGGCGCACAACACTGTGTGTTCATTTAATGAATGTCACTACAGATAAAGACATTACAACTATTTTTGCAAAGTGGAAATCATGGATAAACTGTCATTTAAAAGGAGAGTTACATGGTCTTAAAAGTAAGTCATGTTACTGTATGTGAAGCATCCCAACTATGTTTTTAACGTATGTTCAGAAGGCTGCTTGTCACTTGTCATCAGTCATGCCTCGCTGAAGAATTTGGGGTAGAGGGGAGCTTGTTCTGTTTGATCTACTTGCTTTTTACATATGAAATAAATAACAAATATTATGTGTGTCTTTTGTCTTCTAAGGAAAGAATCTGCTTTTTAATAATACCTTTATTGAGACATAGTTAAAGTAACATAAATTCAGCTGTTTAGTGGTATTTAATATGTGCCCAGAGTTGTGCAGTCATCACCACGATCTAATTTTAGAACATTTTTATAACCCCATAATGAAATCCTGTTCCCACCTGTTAGTAGTGGGAACTCCCCGTTCCCTTCTTCCCCCAGCCCCTGGCAACCCCTAATCTGCTTTTTGTCTTTACAGATCTGCCTATTCTGGATATTTCATCTATATAAAATCATAAAATATGTAGCCTATGGTGTTTAATTTCTTAGCATAATGTTTTCAAAGTTCATCAATATCATAGCATAAGTCAGTACTTCATTCCACCTTAAGACCAGATACTGTCTCATTGAATGGACATACTCCATTTTATTTAACCATTCATTGATGGACACTAGTGTTGTTTCTGCTTTTTGACTGTGATCAATAATGCTGCTAGAAACATCCACATACAAGTTTTTTGGGGGGTCTATGTTTTCATTTTTCTTGAGAATGGAACTGTGAGATTATACGATATTTCCATGTTTAGCATTTTGAGGAACTAGATAACTGTTTTCCAAAGTAGTTGCACTATTTTAAAATATGACCAATAATGTTTAAGATTTCCAATTTCCCCATATACTCACTAACACTTGTTACCATCTGACTTCTTTCTAGACATCCTAGAAGGTATGAGGTATTATCTCACTGCAGTTTTTTGTGCTTGTTTGTCTTTAATTAATTTGTTTAATTGGAGGCTAATAACTTTACAATATTGTGGTGGTTTTTGCCATACATTGGCATAAATCAGCCATGGATGTACATGTGTCCCCCATCCCGAACCCCCCTCCCACCTCTCTCCCCATCCCATCCCTCTGGGTTGTCCCAGTGCAGTGGCTTTGAGTGCCCTGTTTCATGCATTGAACTTGAACTGGTCATCTGTTTCACATATAGTAATACACATGTTTCAGCTCATGCAACTTAATACCAGAAAAATAAGTGACCCAATAAAAAATGGACCAAAGAACTAAACAGATATTTCTCCAAAGAAGATATACAGATAACTAACAAACACATGAAAAGATGCTCAACATCACTCATTACGAGAGAAATGCAAATCAAAACCACAATGAGGTACCATCTCATTAAATCTTGCAAACCAATATAATGTATGTTTCCCTAATAATCAATAATGTTGAGTATCTTCTCCTATGCTTATTGGATGTTTGTATATCTTTGACTTAATATCTATCCTAGTCATTTACCCATTTTTTTTTTAAAATTGGGTTACTTGTCTTTACTTTGTTAAGCTGTACAAATTCTTACTATATTCTGGATATAAGTCTTTTATTGGATACATAAATTTTCAAGTATTTTCTCCCATTCTGTGGGCTATTTTCTTATTTTCCTGATGCACATGAATTTTCCAATGTATCTATTTTTTGCTGTTATTTTTTGTACTTTTTGTGTCATATAGGAGAAACCATTGACTAATCCAAAGTAGTAAGGATTTCTTCTTAAAGAATTTTATAGCTTTAACTCTTATATTTAGGTCCGTAGTTCATTTTTTGTTTATTTTTGTATATGACATAAAATAGGGATCCAATTTCAGTCTTTTGCATGTGGTTATCCACTTGTCCCAGGCAACACTTGTTGAAAAGACTATTTTCTACCATTGAATTTTCTTGGCATCCTTATCAAAAGTCAATTGAGTATAAATGTATGGACTTATTTCTGGACTCTCAATTGTATTCCACTGATGAATATGTATATCCTTATGCCAGTACCACACTTTCTTGATTACACTATCTTCGTAATAAGTTTTGAATAGGGAAATATGTGTCCTCCAAGTTTGTTCTTTTTCAAGATTGTTTTGGTTATTCTGGGTCCCTAGCATTTACATATGAATTTTAGGATCAATGTGTCAATTTTTGCAAATAAATTGCATGAGATTTAGATAAAAGTTGCATTAACTTTAAATTTATATAAAGATTGCATGACTTAACAAAGTCAAATTGGGGAGTATTGTCATCTTAACCTCTTAAAACCTCTAATCGATGAACATGAGAAATCTTTATATTTATTAGATCTTCTTTAATTTCTTTCAAAATATTTTGTAGATTTAAGTGTATAAGTCTTATACCTATATGTTATATTTTGGAAATTGTATTGGTTTTTGTTTTTATAAATGAAATTATTCTGTTAAGTTCATTTTCTAATTGTTCATGCTAATATTTTTAGGAGAATATGACTGGTGAATTCTAGGACACTACAACCATATCAAAGACATTCTTCACAGCTCTATCATAGTTGTGTTACACTTGCAAGGAATTTTGTGTCTTTCTGTTTCTCATATAAAATACCTCATGATTCTTAACTAATAAGAACATTTCTTTTTTAAAAATAACTATAAATATAGCAGCAACTACCTATATTTTTTGATTCAGGCAACAAACATATGCCAGGCACTGCTCTAGGTACTTGATATATTTAAGTGCTTGAGGTAGATGCATCAGTGAGCAAACCAGCAAAGACCCATGCTTCTTCAGAACTCACCATTTTTATGCCCAGCATTGGTTCAGAGTTTGAAGAAGAAAAATAATAAGAATTTTATTTTGTCCTTGAGAAAACTGCAATGTGGTTGAGAGACTGAAGAAATTAATAGGCTAACATTTGGCATGGACATAACTGTTGCATACACATACACATTGCTTAAACTCATTTAACTATATTTACTAAGGAGTAAGATCAAGAACCTATGTTAAGTGCTGATTAAGACATGGCCCAAGGGCTACTCTGGTGGTTCAGTGGTTGGGAGTCCATCTCCCAATGCAGGGGACACAAGTTCAGTCCTGATTCAGGAAGATCTCAAATGCTGCAGGACAACTAAGTTCATCCACCACAACTACTGAGCCTACATGCCCTAGAGCCTGTGCTCCACAACAAGAGAAGCCACTGCAATGAGAAACCCACACACAACAACTAGAGAGTAGCCCCCACCCCCACCCTGCCCACTTGCTGCAACTCAGGAAAGTCCATGCACAGCAGTGAAGACCCAGCACAGCCCACCTTCTCCCCAAAAAAGACATGGCAAGACCTCAAATGACTTGCATCTTAAAATGAGAGCTGTACAGTCAAAGTAATGCTACTAGATGGTATAAGACAAGCCACAAATAAAAATCAAATAGTTTTGGAGGTAAGAGATCCAGCTATACTCATAGAAGTGGAGAAATTTAAGTTAAGGCTGTATGATTAATATTTGGATCAGTAAGTATTATGATGCGGAGTTTCATTATTATAAGGAAAATTAATAGATATATATATCCTTATTTGTATAGTCTAACTATATGTATATATGTTTCTAATGAGTGAAAGTTGCTCAGATATGTCTGACTCTTTGTGACCCCAAGAACTATACAGTCCATGAAATTCTCCAGGCCAGAATACTAGAGTGGGTAGCCTTTCCCTTCTCCAGGGGATTTTCCAAACTCAGGGATCAAATCCAGGTCTCCCACATAGCAGGTAGATTTTTTACCAGCTGAGCCACAAGGAAAGTCCATATATGTATATATACATATATCTATATGTACTTGTGTATATGTTAATACATATATGCACACATATACATTATATATCTATACACACACACATTTACTTATGTAGTCTAATTTAACCCCTCATGAAGAGGAGATGATAGAGGAAAAGACAGAAGAGTAAGAGTAGGCAAAGGGAAAAGNCAGCAATCTTGATTCCAGCTTGTGCTCCTTCCAGCCCAGCATTTCTCATGATGTACTCTGCATATAAGTAAATGAGCAAGGTGACAATATACAGCCTTGACACACTCCTTTTCTTATTTGGAATCCGTCTATTCCTATTTAAAACTAAAATGAATGGGTCTTGCCTCTTTCTAAACTATAACTTGGCCAAATTACATAAACCTTTCTAACCCTCAACTCTCTAATCTGTAAAATAGGCTAATAATTACACATAAGAGTTAAAATAATCTAGAGAAAGCATATAATCATAGCATATACAAGTAGAAAAGAAACACTCTATTAGCTAGTGTTTACATACCTAGTAGCGTGTGCCTTTAAAATTCAGGCTTATTTTCAGCCTGAAACTAATGTGCATGCCATTTAACCTAGTATACACTTCTAATTATACCATACGCCCTAGATGTCTTCTTCCTCATATGTTGAAGAATATTCATTGTAACTTGGAAAAGAGAATGGCTACCCACTCCAGTATTCCTGCCTAGAGAATTCCATGAACAGAGGAACCTGGCGGGCTATAGCCCATAGGGTTGCAAAGAGTTGGACACAACTGAATGACTAACACTTTCACTTGTCTTTCATCAATACTTGAAATAAAACACTTAATTTCCTTCCAAAAGGAACTAGTTATTTATAAAATTATTTTTCTGGAATTCTATACAATAATAGAGATGAATGAAATAAAACCACATGCAATAATATAAATTATTATTAGTATAATTGTGAGAAAAAATCAATTTACAATAGTGTGTATCCAGCATGATAACACTTGTATAACATGGAAACAGTGCCACATATTGTTTAATGGAACACATAAACATTTTCTTCGTAATAAAGCATGTATGGGGAATGTATTTGCCAGGTCCAGGATAGTAATTACCTTTGTTGGAGGTGGCAAGAAAAAATTGGAGAGAACATTGGGGTCTTCCACTGTGCTTATCATGGAGGTTTTTGTTTATTTAGATAAAAGATCTGAGTCAAAAACAACAAAATAGTAAAACTGGCTAAGGTTGTTCGATAGTAAATACATGAATGTTGTTTTAAAATATCTGTTTTTTCTCTATATTTGAAATATCTTACATGTAAGATAAAGAAATACGGTGAAGAAAAATAGAAGAGAGATATATATTGTGTCCTCGAGCTAGGTGAGGAAAGTGTGTCTGTAATGTGGGAAGCAAGGTCTGCTGAAGGATAAGGAGCTTGCAATGAAATTGCAGCTAAATGAGGACAATAATATATGGCCCATAACCTCTGAGAATAAGCTAAGAATTGTGGTTAACAGTATATGAAACGTCCTAAATTATACAGATCAGCAAATAAAATGTATATCCATGGCGGCAGTATTCATAAAAAGGATACAAGATCTGGAGAATGGATTGGCATGCCACATACCAAGAGAAAACCATAATCTTCAGCTATTTGTAATTTCAACATGTATCTACTGACAAATTTTAAGAGTTTCTGAAATAAGGCTAACCCTGGTAGTACTATCTTGAAGCTGAAAACTATAAATCTGGCTACTACCAGAGAGGGTATGCTGTCATTAGGAAGAGAAGTTGGGACCTTTTTTAGGGCCACACTGAAAGCCTAGAATAGAGTGGGCATAAGGATCCAGTCTTTTCAGGCCCCTTCCTCCCCATACAAGGGAATCCGTGCTTCTGCAGCCAAATGAAGATTTAAGCTCTGACCAGCCTTGGCTCTGCCCCCATCAAACTAGAGTTCACTGAACTGTTTGATTGTGAGTAGCTTCTTTGATTTTTAAACTGGTTAAATATGATGAAAATCTGTGCATAAACTTGCAAATGAAGCCCAGAAAGACAAAGGCCTTTGAAATGGACATTTCAAATGAGCTAAGTAGGTGGAGAAGCCCATAAGTAATTGTTCATATTTCATGGGGACTTGGTTTTTCATGAATTCATCTCAGTGTCATCTTTCATACATATTACAGTGTCGGTTCATTAAAATTCTTGATGCAGTGCTGAACCTGGTCAGGCTGAAATGGGGCTGACAAACCTCATGTCTGCTGCACAGATAACCAGACCTTATGAAGGTGAAATTAGTTTTCAGGAGCTGTACTGCTCACTTGATTGATTCCGTCTTAGAAGTCATATGACTTAATGTTTCCTGCTTGGGCTGCTTCTGTCATGCAAACATGACCTGATAACACATTGTCAGGAGCGCTCCAGAGAGCTAACAGCAATCTAACATCTTTCTACTGAGTGTGAAGTTCCATCTGAAATGTGCATATTTGATAAGCAGCTCGTCTTCTCTCTGTCCTTTTCATTTTCGGAAAGTTAATCTTCTCTGCTCTAGTGAGTGCTGTGGGGAGATGAGGTGGGCAGACATGCCACAGGTGGCCCCAAACTCTGCTGTGTGGGGGAAGCTCACTGTCTAGAGGCCATTCTGTCTGGACATCACTTCTGAGAAGCAGCTAGACAAGGAGGGACAATGCAGGTCCACCATCATATCCAGGAGGGAGAAAATGAAATCAGGGAGTTTCATTACTGAGTGTTATTTGACTTTGTTGTCAAAGATACATTTAACCATCTCTTCACCGCAGCAGAAATCTGTCTCATATATTCAGTCAAAGCACACAATGTCTTCTGAAATTAAAGTGGCTGACCTCATAGGATTTTAATGCTGGAATTCATAGAGAGCCCCCCCCCCTTTCAAATCCCATTTTACAGAAGAGCAAATCTAAACTTGGAGAGGCTTAGTGCTTCATCCAAAGTCACCTAGCTCTATTAGCGGTAGATCCAAGGCTACGACTGAGATCTTCAGATTAGTTTACTTCTTCCAGCACTCCCCTGCACTGACCCCTCACCTAGAAGTCAGACTTGGGCTTCAGAGAGATTCCATGAAGGTCACATATGGACCTGGTGTAGCACCTTCTTATTCCTGATCTAGGCTTCATATTTTCTCACATAATAACATCAGTTTACATTAAACTTTACAAGTTACAAAATATGACTGCAAACATCTCATTGCCCTTCACAAAGAAAGTCTGAGACAAAGCATGCAAGACATCATTTTCATTTCACTGTTTAAGACACTGAGAGTGAGAAACGTACCTGCATTGTCACTGCTTGACTAGCTGCCTCTTGGAAGTGACATCTAGACATAGCATTGGATTCTAGAAAGTACACTTTTTCTTGTGCCAGAATTTGGGGCCATCTGCAGTGTGCCTGCCCACCTCATTCCCCCACTGCATTCACTTGCTCAATACCAATGAGAAGGTACTTAAAGAACTTGGATGGAGATAACCAAAGAAGAGATAGACATAGGAATCCAAGAATCAGAATATCCCAATACTGAAGAATTGGCAGAGTGGCAGTTATGATGCCAATCTGGAGAGCAACCAGATCAGATAAAAGCAAGAGGAATAAGGGCTCCAAAAGCAGGTGCCAAGAAAAATAAAACCAATATAATGAATTGCCTGAAATACTTGATCATCAATAAAGGAATATTTGTGATCAATTGATCTAAAAGAGAATTTTAGAAAAAAGAAAAGGTACATAGAAAGCTAAGTGAATTCTTAAAAGAGAGACAATGATTATCCCCAGGAAGAATGCAAAAGAAAGAACTGCTCTGAGAAACTATTTGGTTCTAATGTAATATGCAAGGCATAACAACCTGATCACTGACTTTAGAGTAGCCAAGAGATGTACTGTGAATACACTGAGAGATGAGTGGAGAGGTGAAGTTGTAGGAGAGAGAGGACTATAAGAGAGTCACATTCTCACTATACCGTAAATGGAAGTCAACAAATAATGTTTAAAGTTAATAAATTGGTTGGTTTTGCTGTATAGCAAACAACTACAAATGTTAGTGGCTTTAAACAAGAACCATTCCAGTTGCTCAAAATTATGTAGGGTAACAAATTAGGCTGTGCTTAATGGGATGATTCATTTCTGCTCCATACAATGTCAGCTAGACTTGTTCATGTGTATGTGGTCAGCTGATAGTGGATGGCTTCATGCATGTACTTGGACTTTGGTTGGCTGTCACCTGGCTCATTGGAGGCAACTGGGCTAGCCCAGGCTTGTTTACATAGTGGGAGCCACAGTGCTCCCAAAGGCAGTAATAAAACAAATCCCAATTTCAAGCGTCTGCTTGTATCATGTTTGTTAATGACACACTGGCCAAAACAAGTTATACAGCCAAGTCAAGATTCTTAGGTTAGAGAAATACAGACTACCTCTTATAGAAGAGGCTATAAAATTACACTGAAAAATTCAGTACATTCAAAGGTCAAATGATTTTGTGGCCATTTTTGAAATCTACCATGATAGAAACTGACAGAATATTTTATATTAAATACAAACTGAAAAACTAATCAAAGGTATGGTTTTTCCAGTAGTCATGTATGGATGTGAGAGTTGGACTATAAAGAAAGCTAAGTGCTGAAGAATTGATGCTTTTGAACTGTGGTTTTGGAGAAGACTCTTGAGAGTCCCTTGGACTGCGAGGAGATACAACAAGTCCACCGTAAAGGAAATCAGTCCTGAATATTCATTGGAAAGACTGATGCTGAAGCTGAAACTTCAGTACTTTGGCCACCTGATGCAAAGAACTGACTCTTTGGAAAAGACCCTGTTTCTGGGAAAGATTGAAGGTGGGAGGAGAAGGGGATGACAGAGGATGACATGGTTGGATGGCATCACTGACTCAATGGACATGAGTTTGAGTAAACTCTGGGAGTTGGTGATGGACAGGAAGGCATGACATGCTGCAGTCCATGGGTTCTCAAAGAGTTGGATACAACTTAGCAACTGAACTGAACTGAAACTGGAAAACTAGCATTAAGTGGTTATATTGTACAAATCACATGTATATACCTACAAACTAATTGGAGACAGGATGGCTGCTTTAATATTACTTGAATGGGTACATGTAATTAGGATTAAATTTTCAGTGATTGAAAAACATCCTACTACTAGGCATATGCTCTGAGGAAACCAGAATTGAAAAAGACACTTGTACCCCAATATTCATTGCAGCACTATTTACAATAGCTAGGACATAAAAGCAACCTAGATGTCCAAAAACAGATGAATGGATAAGGAAGTTGTGGTACATATACACAATGGAATATTACTCAGCTATAAAAATGAATGCATTTGAGTCAGTTCTAACGATGTGGATGAACCTAGAGCCTGTTATATAGAGTGAAGTAAGTCCAAAGAAAAAGACAAATATCACATATTACCACATATATATGGAATCTAGAAAGATAGTACTGACAATCCTACTTTCAAGGCAGCAAAGGAGACACAGACATTTTGGACACAGTTAAGGAAGGAGAAAATGGGATGACATGGGAGAACAGCATTGAAACACATGCATTACCATATGTTAAACTGATAGCCAGTGGGAGTTTGCTGTATGACACAGGGAATCCAAAGCCAGTGCTCTGTGACAACCTAGAGGGGTGGGCTAGGGAGGGAGGTGAGAAGGGAGTTCAAAAGGGAGGGGACATATGTATGCCTAATGTGGATTGATGTTGATGAATGGCAAAAACCATCACAATATTACAAAGTAATTATCCTCTATTTAAAAAAAAAAAAAACCTAAAAAACAGTCTTGCATCTAGAACTACTTAGAAAACAAGATCATGTGCTCTAGAAAATGTGTTAGGAAACACAGAAAATGGATTTAAAAATGAAAACTCCAGTGGCAGCTGCTATGGCCTAAGTGTGACCCTTAAAATTCACATGTTGAAATACTAGTCCCCAGTGTAATTGTATTTGGAGATGAAGCCTTTGGTAGGTAATTATGTCAGGAAGGGATTAGTGGCCTAACAAGAGACAAGAGAGAATTTGCTCCCTTTCTTCCTCTCTCTCTCTGCCATGTGAGGACACAAGAAGGCTGTCTATAAACCAGGAAGAGTAAGCTTAGCAAAAACTGAATTGGCCAGGACTTTAAGCTTGGACTCCTCAGCCTCTAGAACTTTGAGAAATAAGTGCTTGTTGTCTGTCACCAAGTCTATAGTAATTTGTTATTACAGACCAAATTAAGACAACAGTTCAACTATTTTAGGAAATATGTGTTTATAAAAGCACTATTTCTTAATTATGATGGTATTTTAAATGATTTAAACATATATCTTAAATTACAAATTAAATGTCACCTTAGGCACTGGTGCACTCTCTCTTTTTTAAAAATTTCTATTGGAGTATAGTTGATTTACAATGTCGTATTAGTTTCTGATGAACAGCAAAGTGTACATGTTACACATATACGTATATCAGCCTTCTTTGATGACTCAGTGGAAAAGAATCCACCTTCAACGCAGGAGATGCAGTTTCAATCCCTGGGTCAGGAAGGTCTCCTGGAGAAGGAAATGGCAACCCATTCCAGAATTCTTGCCTGGGAAATCCCATGGACAGAGGAGCCTGGTGGGCTACAGTCCATGGGGTGGCAACAATCAATACAACTTAGTGATTAAATCACCACCATACATCTATCCACTCTTCTTTAAAGGATATTTTCTAATATAGGCCACTGCAGAGCATTGAGTAGAGTTCTATGTGCTACAAAGTAGATTCCTATTAGTTATCTATTTATTATATAGTAGTGTATATATGTTAATTCTAATTTTTTTCACTTTTTCAGTGTGCATATGTCAATTCAAATCTCCCAATTTGCTTATCCCCTTATAACCATAAGATTGTTTTCTACATGTGTGACTTTACTTCTGTTTTGTAAATAAGTTCATTTCTACCCTTTTCTTAGATTCCACACATAAGCGATGTCATATGATATTTGTCTTTCTCTGTCTGACTTACATCACTTATTATGACAATCTCTAGGTCCATCTATGTTTTTGCAAATGACATTATTTTGTTCTATTTTGTTCTTTCTTCTGACTGAGTAATATTCCATTGCCTGCTATATCTCTTAAATCATCAATCTGGCCAAAAACTCTTAATCTCTTATTGAGAAAATTATAATTGCCTTCTATTTGGTGATATTTGGAGATTCAGACACATTTTATACATATATAAAGAATTACACCAAAATAGTTATAATAGTTATTTCTCAAATAGTTATAAATAACAATTTGAGAAATAACTATGGAGAAACTCTAAAAGCAAATTGCCAAGAATTTTAGAAATCTTTTGTTGGAACTACCTAGTTTTCTAAAGTAAATACATATTGTGATTTTAACAGTGTTAACCATTGCCCACTGTATCTGCTCTAGGTCCTTAGTTCAAACCCCAAGTTTCCACACAAGAGAAACTTCTCCCCAGTTTCCTCAGTCTATAACATCACTAAGATTATTACCATCTCAAAAGATGCTTCAGGTCGTCTGTGGTCTGACAGTTTTCCAATCCTGTAGGAAGGCACTGGGGTAGATGAAAAGTGATGAGTAATGATTAGCTATCATGAGTAATGATTACTAAATCCTTGGTGTCAGCCCACAGAGTGCTTAGTGTAGATTGAAGGAAGAAAGAGCCCACTCTTACAAGATCAAGCAATTACTGAGTCATGTCTGGCCCTGGCAAAGTGAAATCCTGTCTCACACAAAGACTGAATGTTTGAGAAGTTAGTTGCTGAGGCTCAAATAGTGCCCCTTGCAGAGATCCTTCAAACAAAACAGAGAAAAATGAAGTGTGAAGGTGATGCAACATATCTATCTGGATTGTCGCAGTGATTAAGATTCATAAAACTTAACAGAAAAAGTCAATTTTCCTATAGGATATTTTAAAAATAAAATTTGAAGAACATAGTTGTCATGGAAAAAAAAAAAAAAATGAGTTCCACATTCCTCCTAGATAGGAAAGGCTCACAGACTTTAAAACCAATACAAAAAGGAACTGCCTGGCTTTCATTCTCTTTCAACCCCGGGGTTGAACCCAGGTCTCCCACATTGCAGTCAGATTCTTTACCAGCTGAGTCACAAGGGAAGCCCAAGAATACTGGAGTGGGTAGCCTATCCCTTCTTCAGTGGGTCTTCCTGGCCCAGGAATCAAAACAGGGTCTCCTGCATTGCAGGCAGATCTTTACCAACTGAGCTATGAGGGAAGTTCCTGTGCTCTCTAGAATAGACCTAAATGCCGCAAGCAAAAAATCATAAAACTGCTAAATATGCAGATAAAATGAAATCAAACATGCTAATCTGGCCACCTATAAAATACTGCTAAAATCCATTCCATCATTCCTGCAGGAAGATCCATTTCCTAAATTTTGTCCTTGCTCTGTACAACTCCCATTAGCATCCAACGGTGTACCCAATACTTCACCCATTGTTTAGTACACAGTAAGCATGCCATAAATATGTGTTCAATTATTTATGTTTGCTCTCAAATTGCCATATTCTGATGAAGTCAGCATAACAGTGAAATTTCTCTATAATCACATAATAAATTATTTATCACTGGTGTCAACAGTGACCCTGTAGAGTAAAGGTAAGCAAAACAAACCCACAAATGTGTGCATTTATTAGCCTCTACCCACTCTTCTCCATGTGTTTAGACATGGTCTAGTGCCTGGCTCTGCTGCTCAAGCTTCATGCAAGAAAGATAAAAGATTAATGAGTCAGAGAGTTAGGAGCTGTGTTTAAGAAATCTGAACATTTTCTATTTTAAGTCTGGAAAAAGGAAGGGGAAAATACTATCTTAATTATCTTTTTTTCTCCAAAGTCATCACATCCTGAAAACCAAATCTACTTATTTTATCTAGCATTACTCAGGATGCCTTGCTTTATCAAAACCCCATGCATACTTTAAGAAAGGGAAACAAGAGTACCCCCTTCTTCAGTGTGGCCACATCTCAGAGGACAGAAAATCTGCAGTGAACACAACCTTTGTTACCTAATCCTGAACGACAAGAACTCTATTATATTTCTTTGCTTTTCAGCTTGGGAAAATCAGGTTGCTGACTTAATGTGAGGAGTGACGAACGAGTAGTCCTGGTTAGTTCGGAACCTCATCAGCTGTTCCCAGGCAAACCATTCTTTGCTTTTCCAAAACCAAGTCTAGGCTGCGGCCACCAGCAGAGGAGTTTTATTACAGGTAAGGCAATCAGTGGAATGGGATTGAAATCTCCAAGCAGTTTCCCATCTATGACATCAATTCTGTTTGGGAGCAGAGGTGATAGGCCTGTGTGTGTGCCTGAGTGTTTGCTCTGCTTCACAGAGTCCAGACATGCCCCATGCATCACCCTGCCTATTCACTGCGCACTGTAAACTTGCTGAGGTTCAGGTCATAAATGCGCCTATAAACCTGGCCATGTTTATCGTGTGTCCCAATTCTTCTCTTTTTAACAAGAAGAGCTATCCTTTATTAGTCCCTCTTTCTGAACACATCTGAAAAATTTCCTCCAGGTTTGGAGCATTCATTCATTTTCCTTTGAAATCTTCTAGATGCACTTTTCAGATCAGCCACTAGATGCCCAGATGCCAAAATAAAAGTAGCAGTTTTTCCGAGGAAAATAATGGTTTTGCAATGTAACAAGGATAGATATTTTTTTCAGCCATCCTATCCAGAGGCCTGGGCAAAGTTTTCATGTACTTAAGGAGTTTTGGGTNGAAATCCTGTCTCACACAAAGACTGAATGTTTGAGAAGTTAGTTGCTGAGGCTCAAATAGTGCCCCTTGCAGAGATCCTTCAAACAAAACAGAGAAAAATGAAGTGTGAAGGTGATGCAACATATCTATCTGGATTGTCGCAGTGATTAAGATTCATAAAACTTAACAGAAAAAGTCAATTTTCCTATAGGATATTTTAAAAATAAAATTTGAAGAACATAGTTGTCATGGAAAAAAAAAAAAAAATGAGTTCCACATTCCTCCTAGATAGGAAAGGCTCACAGACTTTAAAACCAATACAAAAAGGAACTGCCTGGCTTTCATTCTCTTTCAACCCCGGGGTTGAACCCAGGTCTCCCACATTGCAGTCAGATTCTTTACCAGCTGAGTCACAAGGGAAGCCCAAGAATACTGGAGTGGGTAGCCTATCCCTTCTTCAGTGGGTCTTCCTGGCCCAGGAATCAAAACAGGGTCTCCTGCATTGCAGGCAGATCTTTACCAACTGAGCTATGAGGGAAGTTCCTGTGCTCTCTAGAATAGACCTAAATGCCGCAAGCAAAAAATCATAAAACTGCTAAATATGCAGATAAAATGAAATCAAACATGCTAATCTGGCCACCTATAAAATACTGCTAAAATCCATTCCATCATTCCTGCAGGAAGATCCATTTCCTAAATTTTGTCCTTGCTCTGTACAACTCCCATTAGCATCCAACGGTGTACCCAATACTTCACCCATTGTTTAGTACACAGTAAGCATGCCATAAATATGTGTTCAATTATTTATGTTTGCTCTCAAATTGCCATATTCTGATGAAGTCAGCATAACAGTGAAATTTCTCTATAATCACATAATAAATTATTTATCACTGGTGTCAACAGTGACCCTGTAGAGTAAAGGTAAGCAAAACAAACCCACAAATGTGTGCATTTATTAGCCTCTACCCACTCTTCTCCATGTGTTTAGACATGGTCTAGTGCCTGGCTCTGCTGCTCAAGCTTCATGCAAGAAAGATAAAAGATTAATGAGTCAGAGAGTTAGGAGCTGTGTTTAAGAAATCTGAACATTTTCTATTTTAAGTCTGGAAAAAGGAAGGGGAAAATACTATCTTAATTATCTTTTTTTCTCCAAAGTCATCACATCCTGAAAACCAAATCTACTTATTTTATCTAGCATTACTCAGGATGCCTTGCTTTATCAAAACCCCATGCATACTTTAAGAAAGGGAAACAAGAGTACCCCCTTCTTCAGTGTGGCCACATCTCAGAGGACAGAAAATCTGCAGTGAACACAACCTTTGTTACCTAATCCTGAACGACAAGAACTCTATTATATTTCTTTGCTTTTCAGCTTGGGAAAATCAGGTTGCTGACTTAATGTGAGGAGTGACGAACGAGTAGTCCTGGTTAGTTCGGAACCTCATCAGCTGTTTCCAGGCAAACCATTCTTTGCTTTTCCAAAACCAAGTCTAGGCTGCGGCCACCAGCAGAGGAGTTTTATTACAGGTAAGGCAATCAGTGGAATGGGATTGAAATCTCCAAGCAGTTTCCCATCTATGACATCAATTCTGTTTGGGAGCAGAGGTGATAGGCCTGTGTGTGTGCCTGAGTGTTTGCTCTGCTTCACAGAGTCCAGACATGCCCCATGCATCACCCTGCCTATTCACTGCGCACTGTAAACTTGCTGAGGTTCAGGTCATAAATGCGCCTATAAACCTGGCCATGTTTATCGTGTGTCCCAATTCTTCTCTTTTTAACAAGAAGAGCTATCCTTTATTAGTCCCTCTTTCTGAACACATCTGAAAAATTTCCTCCAGGTTTGGAGCATTCATTCATTTTCCTTTGAAATCTTCTAGATGCACTTTTCAGATCAGCCACTAGATGCCCAGATGCCAAAATAAAAGTAGCAGTTTTTCCGAGGAAAATAATGGTTTTGCAATGTAACAAGGATAGATATTTTTTTCAGCCATCCTATCCAGAGGCCTGGGCAAAGTTTTCATGTACTTAAGGAGTTTTGGGTGTGTGTGTGTGTGTCTGTGTGTGTTTAATGTACTTGCAATATTATCTAGACTGGGGGGTAAAAGTCCTCAAACCAAGAATTGTTAGAAATTAAAAATTCCCAGAAGCTGCCAGTACTTCTCTGACAATAAAAACCTAGAACAAACTACCTTAGAATCAAGCACCCAACTTCAAACTTCAGGACCCTCATGAAAACTTTCACTAGCCACACTCCCTGGCTTACCTTTAGCAGTACCTAGAACACCAGGGTCTGAACTCTCACAGAAATCAAGGTGGTAAGCCAGGACCTGTGTTGAAGTATCCTCAACACAGGTAGTTAATGTAATTCATTGTCAGTGTCCTTTTTACTGAAATTTTCTGCTTCTGCCCTTTAACAGGACAAATGTGTTCCACTCGGGCTAGAGTTTTGTGGGATATCATTAATCTACAAAGCATCCAGACACCAGTGATGGGCTGCAAAGAACATCAAAATCACAGCCTAGGAAATGCTAGTGAAGGAAGAGAGTTGGATTTACCTGCATGCATCAAAGTAATTTGGAAAGAGAAATGTGAGCATGGGAAAGTTTTTCAAATATGTAAAGGGCCATAACATTAAAATTCAAAATTATAGCACTAGAAGAAAACTTTGAGAGCACTGCCACCAAGAGAGCAGATAATACTCTCAATCTGCATGGCCCTTTTTCTCACTGATGGACACAAATACTTTAGCTATATCATTTTCAACACAGCTTTAATGATGATTCAAAACAATGGAAGAAAAATGCTCTGCAGATAAATTAAAAATCACTCAATATGTCTCATGCCCAGCAGTATTTTGCAGTCCAATGCTCAGTCATGTCTGACTCTCTGAGAATCTATGGACTGTAGCCCACCCGGTTCCCCTATCCATGGGATTATCCCAGCAGGAGTACTGGAGTAGGTTGCCATTTCATTCTCCAGCAGATCTTCCCAACCCACGGATTGAACTCACGTCTCCTGTGCTGGCAGGCAGATGAGCCACCTGGGAAGCCCATCGTGGCTAAAATGAACCATCTGAATAGGATGACTTCTGCTTCGCTCCCAGCCTGCCTCCACATGGACAGTAGCACCTCATCTTTTGCCACAAGGAAGGGGTATTCCTGGTCACATTTCCTCCTTGGTCTTAGAGAAGAAGAATGCTTAAATTAACCCTTTTATGCTAAGACTTGCCTCTGCAAGACTTCCTGTCTGGCTTCAGAGAATGTGGGATGATGAGCTGCCATCCCTTCTGCAGGTGACCTACACATCACCCTAGGTTCTGATATAGCTACATGGCTATAAGCAATCCCCCAAAATGAGTTGAGATATTTAGACATTGTGGGTTTGTTGTTGTTGTTGTTTTTCCCCCACTGTCACCTTAGCAAGAAAGAACTTTCTGACAAAGAAAGCTGAGGAAAATTGAATTCCAAAGTAGCGAGTGCCACATTCCTGAGACAACTTATGATGAGGAAGTGTAGCCCCTTCCCAAGCTGTGAGGGAATGGTTCCTGAACTGGGGGAACGATTAGCCCCAAAGACCTCATTTAGTATTTCCTTTCCAATTCTATGTTTCTATCATTTTTGCAGACCACATCCTGAAAAGTGAAAAGATAAGTCCTGCATCTGAAAGCCACACAGAGTAACAATATACCAAAAAAAAATAAATAAATAAATAAAAAGACTTTCTCTCCAAGATGGCAAGTTATTGCATGAGGTTATCGAGGTTAACTATTCCCTTAACAGGGTTCAGTATAAGCTTGAAAAAAATTCACTGTAAAAAACATCTAGGGAGAATGACACTTCATTTTCTTGAGTAATAGTTTTTACAAGGAACAGTGCTTCCTATCAAATATTGACACCTAAGTCATTTAGAATCATTTATTTTAAGAAGTAAGTAAATCTCCTGACTGGGAAAGGGAAACAAACCAGGCTTCTTGTTGGCAAATGCTAAACCAGGCATCTGACAATGCTGATCCTATCATTCAAATATTCTGTGTCTTTTAGAAAGATAATCCATATATCCCCACACCACATCAAGGAGGGATTTCTTCTGTGTCAGCCATGGCAAAGGACGATGTCGTATCCCCTGTCATGTTGAACATGCAGAAGGTTTCCAAAAAGACAAGCTGCTTGCACAGAATCATCCCTAGAGCAAGACACTTAGGCAGAATGCTTCTATTACTTACGCAGTATTATATGTCGAGTAATTGGAAGATCTTTTACACTCAAAAGGACTATGGAGAGCTGTCCATTTACTAATCTATGGTTTTAACATGTCATCAGAATTGACGGCTATGGAAAAGCCAGCTTCCCTGAGTGACATCTATCTAGAGCAGGACTAAGGTCTCAGAGTGAAGTCGTGGTCACTCTAAGATTCCTACATATCAGAACCAGCTACCAAATTCCTCTCTATCAGATAGCCAATGGTTTTTTATAGCAGAACATTTTAGCCATAAAACCTGCCTCCTCCTTCCTTCCCTATGAGAGTCTTACAGAACTTTTTATGGCCCGTGTATATAATTTTAACCTTAACTCAAGTAAAAAATCATTATTAATTTCCTCCTGCAAGGTATAATGGAAGATTCTTACCATCTTCATGTTATTATTTCTCCGACAACATATTTTGTGACAATTATGCACCAACATGGAGAAAGCCTCAGTGAAAATGCTCCCAGTGATAGGTTTCCATGTAAAGCATTCACTCATTTCTCCATGCATTTCACATTGACTTATCAAGGCCTAAGTGTGGGGCACCGTGTTCAGTATAGAAATAAACAAGATTGTTCCTCAGCATTGGATTTTGTATAAACTTAGTATGGCCAGTGGCACAATGCAATCAGGGGGACAGAGTTTAATGGGAACACGGAGACCCAGGGAAGTATGGTAGTTTTCAGCTTGACAGCTGAGCAGGAAGATGGAGAGTGAGCAGGGCAAAGATGCGAAGGCATGAGAATGTCAGCCATTTGGTTTATGGAGAGGATGGCGGTGAAGAGGCAGGCGGCAGCCGGAAAATAAACAGCTTGCATGACTTTGTTCTCAGGTTCTGATGAATCACTGAAGAATTTTAAGAAAGGGGGTGGGTAGCATGATTAGATTTGTGTTCTAGAAAGATCACTCTATATGCTAGCAGGAATAATATACCATAATGGAAAATGAGAAGATCAGAGAAAAGGAAAACTTCTAGAAGGTCCTGGAAGAAAAATTCTAAGGCAGTAGTAAAGAAGATGAAAAAAAGATTGATTTAGAAGGTAGATTTTTACTTGACCAAGATGTGGGGGTTCTGTAAGAAGGAGAAGTCTAGGATTGTGGATATCTTCTGTGTTCCAGGACTGTGGCCCTCATACTTAGATACGCGTTAGAATTAATTGAGGAGCATTTTAAAATATCCAGCTTGAGCCCTCATCCCTCAGGGTTCTTATTAAACAGGTCTTGGATGGAGACCAGGGAACAGTATTCTTTATGACACTCAGGATTTCTCACAGTTGGTCCTGCAGAGGTTGAGAAGGAGGTCAACTGGGAGTCAGCACAGATTTCACTGTCTACACTATTGTGTCAACATTTGTCAAAACATCTGTTACAAACTTGAGCTCTGATCTTGGGTTTCAGACATACAGCTAACTTTTCAGTGTTACAAACATGGCCATGGTGTAACAAGAGCAAATAACTGCAGGGAAACTTTCTGCATGAAAAGTGCCTCAGAAAGGGTCAAGGCTAAGACAGCACGAATTTACACTGGAATCCAAAATGATGTGCTGTTATTTCTGGGGAAAAGCTTCCCAACCCCTGCATCCTATCTTTGGCTAAACTCTTGAGCCAGGGAACTGTTGCAGCACTGAAATCTTCTGGATGCCCAGGAGCACTGAAGGGATTAATAAATAGTTGTGTAGCAAGTCCATCTCAGAATCCAATGAATAATCAATGGTACTTGAGGCTCCCTAGGTAATTGAATTGCGAACCTGGTAATAAGGAGCCTTGTATCCATAGCAGAATTATACTTCATATCTATTTACTAATATAGACATTAATGAGAGACCACTGCTCATATGGATTATTTACCTTCTATCTCTATTAAAAATCAAGCACAGTAAATTTTTTGCTCACAAGGATTTGCTCCCTTTACCTGTACACAATGAAGTAGACCTTACAGCTACACAAGCCCATCACCTCTATTTCCCAACTATAGGAAACAAGTACAAAAGTTACTCTAATCTACTTACTTTCAGAATTGAGATGAGGAACAAATATGTCATAGTTTCTGTAATACTGCTTTATTGACTATGCCAAAGCCTTTGACTGTGTGGATCACAATAAACTGGAAAATTCTGAAAGAGATAGGAATACCAGACCACCTGACCTGTCTCTTGAGACACCTGTATGCAGGTCAGGAAGCAACAATTAGAACTGGACATGGAACAACAGACTGGTTCCCANATCACTGACTTGATGGGTGTGAGTCTGAGTGAACTCCCGGAGTTGGTGATGGACAGGGAGGCCTGGCGTTCTGCAATTCATGGGGTCACAGAGTCGGACATGACTGAGCAACTGAACTGAACTGAACTGAATGAAGATATAACCTCAAAAAGAGGTACATCAATCATTTTTAAATAATAAGTCCTCTTCTGACCTTTCATATAACACAAAGAATGTTGAACCACTTTTTGGTGGATTTCTGCTATATTCTGGCCATAAATAAAATGCATTCAATATAAAATTTATTCTGAAAATCAAGACCAGACTCATTTATTTGAATGTTGTTTTTAAAATATATATATTAATGAGAAGTAAATATAAACTTGGCTGTCATTCCCATGTACACACTTTCCTGAGTTTTTATGCTATTGTTTTAATTTATTTGGAATCATTTTAAATGTATTCTCTCTCTCTCTCTCTCTCTATATATATATATATGTTTGTGTGTATGTGTGTATTATATTCAGTCGTGTCAGACTCTTCTTGATACCATGTACTGTAGCCCTTGAGGCTCCTCTGTCTATGGGATTTTCCAGGCAAGAATACTGGAATGAGTTGCCATTTCCTTCTCCAACTCCAGGGGATCTTCCCAACCCAGAGATTGGGGTCTCTGCATTGCAGGCAGATTCTTTACTGATAAGCCACCAGAGAAGTATAGATAAATACAGTAATTTTTAAAGTTATACTGACTATCATCAAGATGTAGACTTGAAATCTGATAGGCTGAATTACAAAGGTTGAATTACACTGAGTCAACAAAAAGTCAACAGTAGATCAAAAATGATATCCTAATTTGCAGACAATAAAAAAGGCTAAGCATCACAGAATTGATGCCTTGGAACTGTGGTGCTGGAGAAATCTCTTGAGAGTCTCTTGGACTACAAGGAGATCAAACCAGTCAATCCTAAAGGACTCAACCATGAATATTCATTGGNAGTCAACAAAAAGTCAACAGTAGATCAAAAATGATATCCTAATTTGCAGACAATAAAAAAGGCTAAGCATCACAGAATTGATGCCTTGGAACTGTGGTGCTGGAGAAATCTCTTGAGAGTCTCTTGGACTACAAGGAGATCAAACCAGTCAATCCTAAAGGACTCAACCATGAATATTCATTGGATGCTGAAGCTGAAGCTCCAATACTTTGGCCACCTGATGCAAAGAGCTGACTCATTGGAAAAGACCCTGATGCTGGGAAAGACTGAAGGCAGGAGGGGAAGGAGATGACAGAGGATGAGATGGTTGGATGGCATCATTGACTCAATGGACATGAGTTTGAGCCAACTCTGGGAGATGGTGAAGGACAGGGAAGCCTGGAGTGGGGTTGCAAAGAGTCAGATACAATTGAGCAACTGAACAACAACAATTTGCAATCCACTGGGTCCCCATTAGGTCATAAACAAATCTTAAGAAATGGGACAAACACAAACAAATAGTAAATATCAGTAAATAAAGAGAGACAGTTTGGATAATGTAATACTAAAAGACCGAAAATGTTACTTTAGCTCCTAAATTGTCTCTGTTTCTTTTTTCTGTGATTTCACAGCCTGAACACTCTTGGGAAAAAGTTAATGTGGTAATAAGCTGCTAACAGAACAGCATTCAAGGAAAAGTATAGCAAAAGATAGCAAGTTTTCCTTGATAAAGACCATTGTTCTTCAAGTGATAGATACCTTCATTCATTCGGTGCCTGAACTAAGGAATATTCTGCAAATGAGAATTTTGCCTCTAGGGGGAGCTTTACTTTCTTTCCTGGGACATGTGGGCCCTCAAGAAACAGCATTACTTCATTAGGTGGCTGCTTCAGCCAAAGGGAAAGACTTCAACAAAAGGGATCTGGGAGGAACTGAGAAGACTACTTTCTCTTTGCGGGAATAAAATAAATTATTTCCTAGATTTTGTTTTATTAATAAGTGCCTCTGTAATTGCTAGCTCGTGGCATATCTGCTTTCTTCACGTTTGAACAGCCTTAGTCATTAAAAGAGAGAGAGGGAGGAGAAAAATGATCAAAACATACCTTTGGCTCTATGAGCTTGGATAGTGGGCTTAACCCACGAAGCTTAGTTCCAATTCTGTCTTCAAACTACTAATTTACTGTCTTCTAATTTTTAGCCACCTCTATCACCACTAACCCAATCTCACCCCCTTCCCCCCAAAAAAGAAGTTTCCCTGAAGTAAGACAGCTTCAGTTACTCAATAAGATCAATTGTCATCTTTCTCCAGGTATTGAAAAAACAAACTTTTTTTTTCAATTGTCCCTCACTGTGGCTGCTGGGACAAAGGGACTGGTTAAAGAAGAGTGCCAAGCCCTCTGGTGAGCTGCTGAATTCAGGGCCTCATCATTGGCTCTCACAGCAAGCAGATCAAACCAGCTAATCCTAAAAGAAATCAAACTGAATATTCATTGGAAGGACTGATGTTGAAGCTCCAATACTTTGGCCACCTAATGCAATGAGCCAACTCACTGGAAAAGACCTTGATGCTGGGAAAGATTGAGGGCAAGAGGAGAAGGGGGCGGAGAGGATGAGATGGTTAGATAGCATCAGTGACTTAATGGACATGAGTCTAGGCAAACTCCAGGAGATAGTGAAGGAAGGGAAGCCTGGTGTGCTGCAGTTCATGGGGTCGCAAAGAGTCAGACACTACTGAGTGAACGAACAACTATGATGGCAAGAGAGCAACACGGTGCAGGAAATGAAATCAGCAACCAAAAGGTTAACAAAAACATTCTTCACTATATTGGAGGAGTTGCATCTCCGCAACCCTCAACCTTTGCTGGTTTTATTTGCATTTAGAAGATGGTCCCCTGTTATAAGGACGTCTGACCCCATGATCTTTCACTTGACCTTTCATTGCTAATTCTAGCAATGTGCAATAAGACTTTCCACCAAGGGGCAGCCAAAGGTGGAACAGCCAAGTAGAAATTTCATTTCCCAACCAAGGGAACATTTCAATTTCTAGGAAATCAATTGAGTTCCTATTAAAAACAATGACACATATCTGCGCTTTCCACAAATAGGTTCCTTCCTGTTAGAAGGTAGAAAGCCACCCTCTCCCAGGCCTCCAGATGAGCCCTGATTTATTCCTCCTGTACCAAAAACCATGTGAGCTGAAAGGTCAGGCAGTTAAAGATTTATGCTTTGTTTTATAAGATTGCTCAGAGAGAGAGTCTTTTCCCTCTCCTGTTTATTTCTTATCCTCCCCCAGCCTGCCGTCCATTTTTCTGGCTAAACTAGACCATGGAAAGGGAAATGGGAAATGTCCTGTAACAGGAGCCCAGGAGCTGGCAGGATGTGTGAACCAGTGAGGGTAACCTCCTGTGGCCAGCCATCACCGTCCACCCAGAGAGGGGCACATGCATCACTGTACCTTGTAAATTTTTTTTAACCTCAGTTCCTAACTGGAATTTATTTGTTTTCCTAGGCAGATGGATCTGGCTCTCCTTGGGCCCTACAAAATGATCTGTCACTGTCTCCCCTGATAACCTACAGCAGTCCGTAATAAAGTCAGCTTGCCAGCTCCAAGAAACGGATACCACATCCTAGATCGTGTTAAGTCTTTTCGTGTATTAGATTCCCATCATGGGCTGCCCAGACATTTCTTTAAAGTAGATACCCCTATCTCCACCCAGGACATCTATCTGAATAGGGCACTGTAGAAGATGAAGCCTAAGTGTGTTTATCACTTGTTCACTCGCTATTCTCTTTTAATTTCCATCTGATCAACAAAGTGACATAGAGGGAAACAACCAGTCCACAGATGATATGCGAAAATGAAGGGGAAAAAAACTTCAGCGCCTATACATCTTTAACCTGTATGTTTCTTATCAACTTTGTTTCTTCCCAAACCTATTTTTTCCTATTTTATTTAATGCCACCATGACCATGTGAAATCCTTCAGTGTTCTTTGACCTTTTTTTCCTCCCTTATCCTTATGTGAAGTCAGTATCCATGTATTACTGATTGAACTTCACAATGTCCCCTGCCTCACTGTAGATCTCCATCCTCTCTTACTGGGATTACTGGGATAAGCTTGGATCTGACCTCCCTAACTCTGACCATTCCCCCTAGAGTATAGACCCCCTTCTCTGCAGGCCAAGAATCTCACCCCATTACACTCCTCTCTTGAGCCATCAGTGTCTATCTTTTTATTTCTCAGATAAAGTCCAAATGCTTAGAATGGCATCCTCTGTTTTACACACCCATCTGCTGCCTTTACCCACACACCTATGTTCTGGTGTACACCCAGCATGGCCTTCCATATCTCCATACATTTATTTCAATAGCTCCCTCTATCCATATTCCCTTCCTTAACTCAGAAAGAAAATTAAAGATAAACAACAACAAAAAAAGCCATTTCTTTTTCTGGATATACTTCAAATGTCATCTTCTCCATGAAGCATCCCTGAAGACCTCATTTCAGTTCTCTCCTGCTCTCTTTTCCCCTGTGATGCCTCCTTTATTCATTCTGCCAGAGGAGTAAACATACCTCTACATGATAGCAACTTGCAGTTTCCTACATTGTTTACTTACAATCTGTGTATTTTCCCCATGTTAAACGATGAACTAAACATCAGGGCATGTCTCATTTATGTCTCCATGCCTACCAATGGACTCAGGGTTTGGCCAATGAGGCTAGAATTACTCCGATCAGCTTCAGGATCATAACAAATAATTTAATTAGGGTCTGAAGTGTTTGGTTTTGTGAAAGATTGGTTGAGAAGGATTATATAGCTAAAGCCTACAACATTTTCTAAAGGCTTATCCTAATCGAGTTTGGGCACTAAAATTCAGTACTTAAATTTTGACATTATACTGTGCAAGTATTATATGACTATTATGTAAACATAATATAATCTTATAAGATTATAAGGCTAAAAGAGAAGTTATAGAGAGGAACCCACTTCAGCCTAACTTTAGTCCAGATGCCTTGTTGAGGTCAGCTGTTGCTTTTTGTGTCTTCCCTATATCCACTGTGTCTTCTCTAGAGGAAGGTTCTTTGAGCTTTTTAGAGCACTTACCAGTCGTTCACTGCGTACATTCTACTTGAAAGTAGTTCTTTTGCCCCTTTTCTGCTTGCTCATTTCTGTTCCCTCTAACCTTAAAAGAACCTAATTATAGGAATTAGACCACTAGGCAATTTAACCTAACTCTTGACTTATGCTCTCCTGAATGCATACCATGTCTTGCCAAACCTGTTGATTCCTTTCCTCTATAAAAATAAGCAAGAATGAATTAAGCAGTTCTCTGTTGATGTACATTTGGGTTGCTGCTATATCTTAGTGGCTGTAAATAACTACTATAAATAATTCATGTTGTACATATGAACATTGGGGGTGTGTGTGCAGTCGCTAAGTCATGTCCAACTCTTGGCAACCCCATGGACTGTAGCTCACCATACTCCTCTGTCCATGGAATTTCCCAGGCAAGAATACTGGAGTGGGTTGTCATTTCCTCCTCCAGGGGATCTTTCTGACCCAGGGACTGAACCCATGTCTCTTGCATCTCCTGCCCTGGCAGGTAGATTTTTTTACCACCATGCCACCTGGGAAGCCCATATTGGAGTATAGTTGAATCACAATCCACAATATATTTTTTAAAAAAACTCATATACAACTTAACAGAAAAGCAGACAACCCAATTAAAAAATGGGGCAAGGCTCTGAATAGACATTTTTCCAAAGAAGACATACAAATCGTCAACAGGTACAGGAAAGTGTGATCAATATCATTAATCATCAGGAAAATGCAAATCAGAACGACACTAAATTATCACCTCACACCTGTAAAAATAGCTATTACCAAAAAGACAAGAAATAACAAGTTTTTGCAAGGACATGGAGAAAAGGGAACCCTTATGTACTGCTGGAAGGAATGCAAATTAGTACATCTACTATGGAAAACAGCATGGAGGTTCCTCAAGAAATTAAAACTAGAACTACCATATAAGTCCCTAGTTTTACTTCTTGGTATTTAATGCAAAGGAAACAGAGTAATTATCTTGCAAACATATCTGCCCCTTAGTGTTCAATGCAGAGTTATTTACAAAAGCCAAGACATGGAAAGGACAAGAATTTATCAAGAGATGAATGAATTTTCAAAAAATGTGGCATATATACAGAATAGAATATTATTCAATCATAAAAAGAAGGAAATCCTGCCATTTGTGACAACATGGATGGTCTTGAGGGCATTAGACTAAGTCAAGTGAGACAGAGAAAGACAAACACCAATACTATATGATCTCATTTATATGTAAAAGCCAAAAAAAAACCCCAAAAAACCCCAGACAGAGAACAGATTAATGGCTGCCAGAGGCAGTGGGTAAAAAGGATTTGTTCTTTTTCAGTCACTCACTCGTGTCCAATCTGGTGACCCCACAGACTGCAGCATTCCAGCTTCCCTGTCCTTCACCATCTCCTGGAACTTGCTCAAACTCATATCCATTGAGTCGGTAGTATATATGTATGGCATACATGTATGCCATTTAACCATATTTTCCTCTGTTGTCCCTTTCTCCTCCTGCCTTCAACCTTTCCCAGCATCAGGGTCTTTTCTAATGAGTCAGTTCTTCGTATCAGGTGGCCAAAGTATTGGAGCGTATTGAGCATACTGCTGAAGTATTCAGCTTCAGCATCAGTCCTTCCAATGAATATTTGGTATTGATTTCCTTTACAATTGACTGGTTTGATCTTCTTGCAGTATGAGGGACTCTCAAGGGTCTTCTCCAACACCACAGTTCAAAAGCATTGATTCTTTGGCACTCAGCCTTCTTGATAGTCCAACTCTCACATCCATACATGACTACTAGAAAAACCATAGCTTTGACTAGATGGACCTTTGTCGGCAAAGTAATGTCTCTGTTTTTTAACATGCTGTCTAGGTATGTCATAGGTTTTCTTCCAAGAAACAAGTGTCTTTTAATTTCATGGCTGCAGCCACCATCTGCAGTGACTTTGGAGCCCAAGAAAATAAAATCTGCCACTGTTTCCATTGTTTCCCCTGTCTGTCATGAAGTGATGGGACCGGATGCCATTATCTTAGTTTTTTGAATGTTGAGCTTTAAGCCAGCTTTTTCACTTTCCTCTTTCACCTTCAAAAGGCTCTTTAGTTCCTCTTCTCCTTCTGCCTTTAGGGTGGTGTCATCTGCATATCTGAAGTTACTGATCTGTCTACCCGCAATCTTGATTCCAGCTTGTGCTTCATCTAGCCTGGCATTTGGCATGCTGTACTCTGCATATAAGCTCAATAAGCAGGGTGACAATGTACAGCCTTGACGCACTCCTTTCCCATTTTGGACCCAGTCCATTGTTCCATATCCGGTTCTAACTGTTGCTTCTTGACCTGCAAACAGGTTTCTCAGGAGGAAGGTAAGGCGGTCTGGTTTTCCCATCTTTTTCAAAATTTTCCACAGTTTACTGTGATCCACACAGTCAAAGGCTTTGGCATAGTCAATGAAGCAAAATACATATTTTTCTGGAACTTTCTTGCTTTTTCGATGATACAGCAGATGTTGGCAATTTAATCGCTGGTTCCTCTGTCTTTTCTAAAACCAGCTTGAACATCTGGAATTTCATGGTTCACATATTGCTGAAGCCTGGCTTGGAGAATTTTGAGCATTACTTTACTAGCATGTGAGATAAGTGCAATTGTGTGGTAGTTTGAGCATTCTTTGATATTTCCTTTGGGATTGGAATGAAAACTGACCTTTTCCAGGCCTGTGGTCACTGCTGAGTAGTCCAAATTTGCTGACATATTGAGTGTAGCACTTTCACAGCATCATCTTTTTGAATTTGAAATAGCTCAACTGGAATTCCATCGCCTCCACTAGCTTTGTTCGTACTGATGCTTCCCTAAGGCCCACTTGACTTCACATTCCAGGATGTCTGGCTCTAGGTGAGTGACCACACCATTGTGATTATCTGCATCATGAAGATCTTTTTTGTACAGTTCTTCTGTGTATGCTTGTTACCTCTTCTTAATATATTCTGCTTCTGTTAGGTCCATATCTAACATGCTCTTTATATCTCTCATTTATTGAGCCCATCTTTGCATGAAATGTTCCCTTCGTATCTCTAATTTTCTTGAAGAGATCTCTAGTCTTTCCCATTCAATTGTTTTCCTCTATTTCTTTGCACTGATCACTGAGGAAGGCTTTCTTATCTCTCCTTGCTGTTCTCTGGAACTCTGCATTCAAATGAGTATATCTTTCCTTTTCTCCTATGCTTTTTGCTTCTCTTCTTTTCACAGCTATTTGTAAGGCCTCCTCAGACAGCCATTTTGCCTTTTTGCATTTCTTTTCCCTGGGGGTGGCCTTGATCCCTGTCTCCTGTACAATGTATCCAGAGTAGAGGATTTCATTAATGGGATGTATGTGTCAAGAAATTCTTCACATTAGAGTCGGTTTTGAAGGATGAATAGAAGTTTGCCAAACAGAGAGGAATGGGGCTTCCAGGTAGGAGAAGCAGGGACAGGACATTTTATAACAGGGCAGGGATCTGGGGACCACATTATGCCAGGTGCTTTTCTGGTTATCTTATTCAATGCTCACAAATGCTGCGAAAAAAAGTGCTGTTAATTTTGGGGGGAGATGATTTTAATCTTCTTCATAAAATTGCTAAATGATTTTCTAAAGAATTCAAGCTAGATAGCAAAATGCTGCAAGAATTGGGGTGGGGTAGGGTAATTGTATCAAATTCTAGTACCCCAAATGTCCAAAATTAATATTAGCAACATCGTCATGTTAGGTATGTATATGGAAATAGACTCTTGGAGGGCACAAACAGAATCTTGTGCACCAGGATCCAGGAAAAGGAGCAGTGAACCCACAAGAGACTGACCCAGACTTGCCTGTGGGTACCCAGGAGTCTCCAGTGGAGGTGTGGGTCAGTGGGGGCCTGCTGCAGGGTTGGGGGCACTGAGCATAGCAGTACATGCATGGGACCTTTTGAAGGAGGTGGCCATTATATTCATGACCTCCACCAGAGTTTGGCCCCAGGTAAAGAGCAGGGAGGAAACACAGTTCCACCCATCAACAAAAATTTGGATTAAAGATTTATTGAGCATGCTCCCACTACCCCCCCCCCCCACATCAGAACAAGAACTAGTTTCCCCTTCAGTCAGTCTCTCTCATCAGGAAGCTTCCATGAGTCTCTTACTTTCTCCATCAGAGAGCAGACAGACTGAAAACCACAATCACAGAAAACTAACCAATCTAATAACATGGACCACAGCCTTGTCTAACTCAATGAAACTATGAGCCATGCCATATAGGGCCACCCAACACAGATGGGTTATGGGGGAGAGTTCTGACAAAACGTGGTCCACTGGAGAAGGGAATGGCAGATCACTTCAGTATTCTTGCCTTGAGAACCCTATGAACAGTATAAAAAGGGAAAAAGATAGGACACTCAAAAATGATCTCCCCAGATTGGTAGGTGCCCAATATGCTACTAGAGATCAGTGGAAAAATAAGTCCAGAAAGAATGAAGAGATGCTGCTGCTGCTGCTAAGTCACTTCAGTCATGTCCGACTCTGTGCGACCCCATAGGTAGCAGCCCACCAGGCTCGCCCATCCCTGGGATTCACCAGGCAAGACCACTGGAGTGGGTTGCCATTTCCTTCTCCAATGCGTGAAAGTGAAGTTGCTCAGTCATGTCCAACTCTTAGCTACCTCATGGACTGCAGCCGACCAGGCTCCTCCATCCTTGGGATTTTCCAGGCCAGGGTACTGGAGTGGGGTGCCATTGCTTTCTCCAAATGAAGAGACGGAACCAAAGCAAAAACAACACCCAGTTGTGGGTGGGACTAGTGATGGAAACAAGATCTGATGTTGTAAAAAGCAATATTGCATAGGAACCTGAAATGTTAGGTCCATGAATCAAGGCAAATTGGAAGTGGTCAAACAGGAGACGGCAAGAGTGAACATCGTCATTCTAGGAATCAGTGAACTAAAATGGACTGGAATGGTGAATTTAACTCAGATGACCATTGTATCTACTACCGTGGGCAAGAATCCCTTAGAAGAAATGGAGTAGCCATCAGAGTCAACAAGAGTTCAAAATGCTGTACTTGGATGCAGTCTCAAAAATGACAGAATAATCTGTTTGTTTCCAAGGCAAACCATTCAATATCACGGTAAGCCAAGTCTATTCCCCATCAGTAATGCTGAAGAAGCTGAAGTTGAACAGTTCTATGAAGACCTACACGACTTTCTAGAACTAACACCCAAAAAAGATGTCCTTTTCATTATAGAGAACTGGAATGCAAAAATAGGAAGTCAAGAATTTACCTGGAGTAACAGACAAATTTGGCCTTGGAGTACAGAATGAAGCAGGGCAAAGGCTAAATTTTGTCAAGAGAATGCACTAGTCATACCAAACACCCTCTTCCAACAACACAAGAGAAGACTCTACACATGGACATCACTAGATGGTCAACACTGAAATCAGATTGATTATATTCTTTGCAGCCAAAGATGGAGAAGCTCTATATAGTCAACGAAAACAAGACTGGGAGCTGACTGTGGCTCAGATCATGAACTCCTTACTGCCAAATTCAGAATTAAATGGAAGAGAGTAGGGAAAACCACTAGACCATTCAAGTATGATCTAAATTAAAATCCTTATGATTATACAGTAGAAGTGAGAAATAGATTTAAGGGACTAGATCTCATAGACTGAGTGCATGATGAACTATGGACAGAGGTTTGTGACATTGTACAGGAGAGGGGGATCAAGACCATCCTGTCATGGTTATCTGGGTCATTAAGACTTCTTTTGTACAAGTCTTTTATGTATTGTTGCTACCTCTTTTTAATATCTTCTGCTTCTGTTAGGTCCATACCATTTCTGTCCTTTATTTTTCCCATCTTTGTATGAAATGTTCCCTTGGTATCTCTAATTTTCTTGAAGAGATCTCTAGTCTTTCCCACTCTATTGTTTTCCTCTATTTATTTGCATTGATCACTTAGGATCAATTCAAGTGATTGATCAGTTTCTTAGGTTCACTTTCTTGTCTCTCCTTGCTGTTCTTTAGAACTCTGCATTCAGATGGATATATCTTTCCTTTTCTCCTTTGCTTTTCATGTCTTTTCTTTTCTCAGTTATTTGTAGGCCTCGTCAGACAACGATTTTGCCTTTTTGCATTTCTTTTTCTTAGGGATAGTTTTGATCACTGCCTCCTATACAATGTTGCAAACCTCCGCCCATACTTCTTCAGGCACTCTATCAGATCTAATCCCTTGACTCTAGTTGTCACTTCCACTGTATAATCATAAGGGACTTGATTTAGGTCATACCTGAATGGGCTAGTGGTTTTCTCTATTTCTTCAATTTAAGTCTGAATTTTGCAATAAGGAGTTCATAAATTTTGCAGAAAGGGTGAAAAGGATGAAGGTCTTCAAAAGCTACAAATTTCCAGTTATAAAATAGATAACTCATGGGGATGTAATTTAGTAATACTTGACTTGAAAGTTGCTATAAGAGATTTTTTTAAACCAGTCATCTTTTATTGGATGTTATTCTCCATTAGGATATGAAAGGATTCAGGAGTGTCTGGCAAGGGTCTTGTTCAGGAATGCAATGTGTGCCCTCTTCAGTGGTACTCTTGCCTGCTCCTATTTAAGTTCCTTGTAAGGATGGCAACAATTGAAAAGTACTTAAGCTGCCAGCACCATAGAAAGCCCAGGACGTTTCCTTTTTTCATGCTGAGATACTTGTACTACTGGTAATAACCTTTTTGAAACACTCCAGCAATGCCTTTAGGGATGAAATCCTGCATTAGTACCCAGATTGGCAGCTCCCTTAATTTGACATCCAGGAGTTTTCTTCTCTTTCAGAGGTACAACTGACACAATCTTGGAGTCCTGGCTGTCTGCTCCAGTATGAACTCTCCTGTGTTGAGCAAGGATTGAGGCACAACAAAAGGCTTTCCCATATTTTTCAGAGGGTTTCTCACCACTATGAGTTATCTCATGCAGAAAAAGTGATGACTGTTTCCCAGATACAAACATTTTTCTAGGGTTGATTACAACCAATTTTACAACTTGAATCCAAATTGTCCCTTGTGGGCTTGGGTTACTGCTGCACAACTGTTTCCATGGCAACCTATTGTTTTCTCGCCATGATGGATGTCACTCACAAGCTACTGGAATCAAGGAGCAGGGAAAACCTTGAGGTGGAAGTCACCTGCTCCATTGTTCCATTTTTCTGTTTTCTTTGGATGTATACCCAGGAGTGGAATTGCTGCATCATAAGATAGCTCTGTTTTAGTCCTTGAAGACCTTTCATACTGTTTGCCATAGAGGCATTCCCAGCAACAGTGTGCATGTGTTCCCTTCTATAGACCTCACCGATATTTGTCATGTGTGGTCTTTTTGATACTAGCCATTCTGACAGGTGTGAGATGATATCTCGCTGTGATTTTGATTTGAATTTCTCTGGTGATTAGCAATACTGAACATAGAAGTATGTTTCTATTGGCAGTTTCTTTGCCTTCTTTGGAAAAAATGTCTATCCAGGTCTTCAGCGCATGTTCTTCATCAAATTGCTTAGTTTTTGATATTGTTATAGGAGCTGTTCTATATTTTGGATATTAACCCCTACCAACTGTATCACTTGCAAATGTTTTCTCTCACTCAGTAGGTTGTCTTTTCATTTTGTCAGTAGTTTCCTCTGCTGTGCAAAAGTTTTTGAGTTTAATTAGGTTTATTTTTGCTTTTATTTATATGCCTCAGGAAACAGATCCCAAAAAACACATTGCTACAATTTATGTCAAAGAATGTTCTGTTTGTCTTCTCTTCTAGGAGTTTTATGGTTTCAGGTCTTATATTTAGGTTGTTAATCTATTTCAAGTTTATTTTTGTATATGGTGTGAGGAAAGGTTCTAATCACATCATTTTACATGTAGGTGTCCTGTTTTCACAGCACCACTTATTGAAGAGACTATCTTTCTCCATTGTATACTCTTGCCTCCTTTGTTGTAGAGTGCTGCTGTGGCTAAGTCGCTTCAGTCATGTCTGACTGTGTGTGACCCCATAGACACCAGGCTCCCCCAGCCTTGGGATTCTCCAGGCAAGAACACTGGAGTGGGTTGCCATTTCCTTCTCCAATGCATGAAAGTGAACAGTGAAAGTAAAGTCGCTCAGTCGTGTCCAACTCTTTGTGACTCCATGGATTGCAGCCCACCAGGCTCCTCCATCCATGGGATTTTCCAGGCAAGAGTACTGGAATGGGGTGCCATGAGTAATTGACCATAAATGTGTGGGTTTCTCTCTGGGCCTTCTATTCTGTTCCATTAATCTATGTATCTGTTTTTGGTGCCAGAATCAAACTGTTTTGATTATTTTGGCTTTGCAGTATAGTCTGAAGTCAAGGAGTATATCTCCAACTTTCTTCTTTTTTCTCAGGATTGGAAATTTGAGACTTTTGTGGTTCCATATAAAATATAGGTTTATTTGTTCTACTTCTGTGAAAAAATGTCATGGGTTTTTATGACAGGGATTGCATTAAATTTGTAGATTGCTTTGGGTAGAATGAATATTTTAAAAACATTAATTCTTCAATTCCCAGGACAAGGATTATCTTCCCATTTCCTTGTATCTGATAGCCATTCACTTGGGTAATAGCCTACTTAGAAAACAGGAATATTCAGATCCTTCAAGGCCTGGTAGATATAGGTTTCAAATTCAACCTAACACTATGAGATAAAAAGTTCTATCTTGGCACTCTCTCCATTAAATTAGAGGTAGAAGAGGTTCAGGTAACAAAGGTAAGCAACAGAATTTTGACCCAGGTTCATCTTGTAGGGGGGAATGCTGTCTGTATGAACCCACTTGACTGTCATTTCCCTGATCCCCAAATGTATAAATCAAATAAATATATTTAGCAGTTAGCAGAAACTTCTCATTGTCTCTTTAACCTACAGGATAGGAGTGGTTAGTAGCAGGAAAGCCAAGTCATAGCCCCTGAAACTGTCCCTTCCCACTCAGAAATTAGAGTAAACAAAAACAATTATCACAACACAGCACAATAACAAAATCAATGCCACACTCAAAGACTTAAAACATGCAGGAGTAGTATTCCCCACCATATTTTCATTTCATTTATTAGCCTGGTCCCTACAAAATCTGTTGGTTCCACTGTACCAAATGTGTTATCTTTATTAGAGAAAATTAACACAGTCTCCAGTACACAGTATGTGGATACTGAACCAGCACACCATAACCACAAAAAATAAAATGAGCGCAGTGTACATTCATGTGGGCTATATACTCACTACCATACCCTCATGTCATTTTCTCATGTTCTCTGTCTTTTGATAGATTGATGGGACTTGGACTGTGGAAGAAAGAGAGATGAGTATCTCAAAGGTTACTCATCTAACATCATCTAACAAGTGGTTAGAACTTGGGTTTATATGGGATCGTAACAAAAGAGCAATAGTTGTGTTTGTTTGTTTAGACAAGTGACAGGACAAAGGTAAAGGGCTGAGTTTCTAGGGGCAGCATGCTTTGGGAAGGCAAATGTGTGGGAAAACTGATATGAACTAAAGGCTAGTTGCATCCTTTGGAGACTCTTATGTACCACCCCTGGGCCATAAGGGCCTAACGTTTCCTCTGGTAACTAACTTCTGTTTTTCTCGATAAAAGGGAAGGGGATACCTTTATAAATTTATGCCCTGCTTTTAGGCAAGTGGTGGAATGTCAGAGAGCTTTTCTTATATTTGTCTCTTTTCAATTTGCCTTCAGATCAAAATAATCCTATGACAAAGGGGTGTATTTTGAGATGGCATATTCTGCTTTCAACTGTCTGGATACCTTTTGGAAATTAATATTGTATTAATTGAAACTGATGATCAAAACAGTGGCAAATGCTATGGATGCCTTGGAAAGGTACGTGTAATCCAGAAAGTGGGGAAATGTCTCACATTTCCTACCACAAAGAACGAAACCCAACCCCTGATAGTGTTCTTTGGGTTTTGTGGGCTATTTTGCATTTTAAAATACTGAAACTACTGATTTACCATTTTTGGCTTGAAAGCTGTTAGCTTGATTGAGGCCCCCAAAGAGAAATTCTCTATAGCAATTCAGGCTGTGGTTTCTAGAGGTGCTGACATTTGATTTCTGTGACTCAGCAGATTCCATAAGACTAGACAGAGCACTGATAGAGAAAGATGTTGTATGGAAGCTTTGGCAGACCCAATAGGCTAGTTACAACAGAAATCCCTATGACTTGGAAGCAAAATCATGCCACATGTAGTTAAAAAAAAAAAAAAAAAAAAAAACACTATATATGATTCAAAAAAAAAAAAAAAGTTCTTGGAATGCTGCTACTGGGTCCTTTTAAAAAAACTGCATATCTGACCTTGAGAATTAAATGTCTATATGGTGAGAACTACTTATCGTGAATTGGATACTTTCAGATCCACCAAATCACAATTTGGGGCAGTTCCAGCAGCAATCCATTATAACATGGGTGTGGTATATCCAGAATCAGGCACAAGCTGGTCCAAAGGGCACAAATAAGGTGCCCGAACAGATTTCTCATAGCCCATATTTCTCTGGGGCCTTTTCCTCAGCTCCCATTTTGACCACATAGCATTTTTTATGACTAAATGATGGGAGAGGAAATACACAAAGCTTGATTCACAGATGAGTCAATAGCAAGTGAATGCAAGCAGAAAAAAAGAACTGTCACTGTATCATATCCTCACTCAGGAAAAGCACTGAAAAAATGTCAAGGGAAAAGCTTCCCACTGGACAGAGCTTTGGACACTACAAGGGATGATACACTTGGAATATAGAGAGTAGACCAAGGTTAAAATTATACACAGACCCATGAACCAGCAGAAATAGCTTATCTGTTTGGTCAGTCAGTTCAGTTCAGTTCAGTCGCTCAGTCACGTCCAGCTCTTTGAGACCCCATGGAGCATAGCACACCAGGCCTCCCTGTCCATCACCAACTCCCGGAGTTTACTCAAACTCATGTCTGTCGAATTGGTGATGCCATCCAACCATCTCATCCTCTGTCCTCCCCTTCCCCCCTCTCCTTCAATCTTTCCCAGTGTCAGGGTCTTTTACAATGGGTCAGCTCTTTGCATCAGGTGGCCAGAGTATTGGAGTTTCAGCTTCAATATCAGTCCTTCCAATGAATATTCAGGACTGATTTCCTTTAGGATGGACTAGTTGGATCTCCTTGCAGTTCAAGTGACTCTCAAGAGTCTTCTCCAACACCACAGCTCAAAAGCATCAATTCTTTGGTGCTCAGCTTTCTTTATAGTCCAACTCCCACATCTATACATGACTACTGGAAAAACCATATCCTTGACTAGACGGACCTTTGTTGGTCTGTTTGGTAAATGACTTAGGAAAAAAAAAAACTAGACTAGAAAACAAGGAGGTCTCAGGAACTGGCAGAATGGATCTTTGAAAGTGAACACAAAGTATGAGCATCTTTGTATCACACATTAGTGCTGAGCAGAGAGCACCTATTATAGAAGAGGCATTAAAGTGCCCGTCAGACAGGATGACTCAGCAAGTCTTCTAACTTTTGTCCTTCATTACCCATTATCCCTCATACTCAGTTGGTAAAAAAATCTACCTGCAGTGCAGGAGACCCAGGTTCAATCTCTGGGTCAGGAAGATCCCCTGGAGAAGGAAATGACTATCCATTTCAGTATTATTTCCTGGAGAATTCCATGGACAGAGGAGCCTGGTGGGCTACAGTCCATGGGGTTGCAAAGAGTTGGACATGACTTAATGACTAAACTACCACCACCACCCACTACCAGCATTTCTTCCATAATGGACTCATAAAGGGCTCTATGGTGGCAGAGAGAGAGAGGATATTCATGTCAGACAACAGGATATGTCTCTCACTAATGTTAATATAGCTCCTGCCCATCTGAACATCCCACCCAACAACAAAAGGAAACAAAACTAAGACCTCAGAAGACTACCTCTCTTCAAGAAAACCAAACGGCCACTTGCAGCAAGTTGACATTATGGGACTTCTTCCCCTCTGGTAGTAGCAGCCATTCGTCATTGGCCAGAATCAGCATATATTCCAAGTGTGGGTTTGCCTTTCCCATCCACACACTCTTAGCTAGCAGCACTACCCAAGGGCTGACAGTGTCTGAGCTACCAACACAGACAAATGTGTCAGATTAAACACATTTCACCTATGAATGTTCAGCAGCAGACACAATGGTTTATTTCACTCTTTTCTTATAAGCTTTCTGCCAGGTATGGCCAACCAGAATTGTAAACAAGTTGTGTTCAGAAGGCATGAACTTAATATAGACAGTAAGTGAAAAAATGCAAAGAACTGATAGTAATGAATACTTCTGGTTTCCAATCCAGACAGCCTCTATTAAGCAGCATACATGTGAATATTGGATGATGGCAATTCATGGCTGCTTTCATCTCCAGAGAATTGTCTTTGCCCAAACAGGAGAGTCTAAACATTGGTGTGACTAAAGGTTGGATAGGACATCTACCAATTGGAGAAGGCAATGGCACTGAATTCCAGTCCTGTTCCTGGAAATTCCCATGGGCGAGGAGCCTGGTAGGCTGCAGTACATGGGGTCGCTAGGAGTCGGGCACGACTGAGTGACTTCACTTTCACTTTTCACTTTCATACATTGGAGAAGGCAAAGGCAACCCACACCAGTATTCTTGCCTGGAGATTCCCAGGGACAGGGGAGCCTGGTGGGCTGCCGTCTATGGGGTCACACAGAGTTAGATACAACTGAAGTGACTTAGCAGCAGCAGCAAATTGTACCAATAGCACAAACATTTGGCAGACATACATGATTCCTCAAAATATTTGGATGATTATGTTTTACAATGATTATAAGCAAAGATTAATTCATCAGAAATATATCACCAAGTTCTCATAATATCAGGGAAATGACACATCTCAGAGACTGTACCTGTTCCCTCTATTTATAGGTGCCTGAGAAGGCCATGGCACTCCACTCCAGTCCTCTTGCCTGGAAAATCCCATGGATGGAGGAGCCTGGTAGGTTGCAGTCCATGGGGTCGCCAAGAGTCGGACATGACTGAGCGACTTCACTCTCACTTTTCACTTTCATGCATTGGAGAAGGAAATAGCAACCCACTCCAGTGTTCTTGCCTGGAGAATCCCAGGGATGGGGGAGCCTGGTGGGCTGCCATCTATGGGCTCGCACAGAGTCGGACACAACTGAAGCGACTTAGCAGCAGCAGCAGCATACACACCTAAGTAGCCACACATTTTCTTTTTATCTTTTAATAAATGGCAACATTTTGATCTTCTCTCCTTTGTTAAATACATTGTTGCCACCTGACATTACATTTCTGGATAATAACAACTTAAAAAAATTATAAAAAGAAAAAAAAGGAAAAACAAGTATCAGTGGTGGAGTGAAATCTATGTTTTCCATTGGAAAACATGCTTTTGAGAATTATAAACAGTATACAACATCAGAGGGCTGATCAGAACATGAGACCTGGGTAAAGCGTTGAAAGCTAGGCATTAACAGCTTTTATGTCAAATAAAATCTTCCCATAGAAGATTCTGCAGTGACAGAATATTCTGATTAAAGATGACTAGAAGACATGAAAGAAAAAAATCAATAGTGCTTATAAAAGATGGTTAGTTTCAGCAGCACACACATTAAGAAGTCAATAAGGGAGAAGCTCAGGCAGTAAAACAAAATATCAGGGCTTAAAATAAATATACCTATTTCCTTCTTAGGAGAGTTACTTCTATAAGAAAGTTAGGAAGCTGCAGTGTTCCTCCTGAATGATTACCACAGCACTTTGTAAATATTCTACTGGTCTGATTTGGGCACATCTCAATGTCCATCTGTCTGCAGACAGACAATGTAAACCCTGATTAATACTGATTGCAAAATAATTACATAAGAAACATTCTGAGCAATTGCAGAGAGAACTGACTCAGCACCTGTGGCTTTGGTTTATCTGAAGGAAGCTGGTGATAGGTGCGTGCATGCACATGCACACACACACACACACACACATACACACACACGCTTTATCTGCAGCCAAGGAGAACAATTAGGGTGGGCCTAGTGATGATGGCACCCCACTCCAGTACTCTTGCCTGGAAAATCTCATGGACGGAGGAGCCTGGTGGGCTACAGTCCATGGGATCACTAAGAGTCGGACACGACTGAGCAACTTCACTTTCACTTCTCACTTTCATTCATTGGAGAAGGAAATGGCAACCCACTCCAGTGTTCTTGCCTGGAGAACCCCAGGGACGGGGGAGCCTGGTGGGCTACCGTCTATGGGGTCGCACAGAGTCGGACACGACTAAAGCGACTTAGCAGCAGCAGTGATAAACTGCATTAAACATGTTTCTTCCAGAAAGCACCCAAGCCCCAATAGAATTCTCATCACTCTCCCTCCCTTTGCTCCCTCCCATCCTCCTTACTCTCTCTTTCTCAGACACAGACACACTCACACAGACAGTTTTATAACCTGATGTTCTGCATTTAAAAGACTACATCAATGTCTGAGTGGAATCTCTTCTGCTATACTCTGGTTTTGACTTCTGTGAATCCACCGTATGCCTATAAACCTTATCCAATGGTAGCGACTGAAGTGTCCAACCAGAGGACTCCCTGTGCTGAGTCCTTTGTAGTCAGTTTTCTTATAACAAGACCCATAATGGTTTTCTGGTAAAGCAAGGTAGCTCTTTTAAGGAAAAGAGAAGTAACTCTAAGGAATTTTGTAGTGCAAAGTCAGACTGCTTTATATATCATTTTGTTGAGAAAAGTGGCAAACCAGAGAGTGAAGACAGAGAAACGGGTAGTGGAGGACTTGGCTAATTGAAGAGGTCTGGTCTGGTGTACACAGAGAAGAGAGGAGGCTGATCTGTAATAAACACATCCCATGCCCTGTGCTGGTCACTGAACAATTTGTAGGTTTTAATTTTCATATTTTCGAGAAGACACTGCAGTTCAGAGAGATTGAGTGACTTGTCCAAAACAGGCAGCTAGGAAATGGCATATCCCTGGTTTAGCCCCAGACTATCTCTTCTTATGCATCATGTTTCATAAGGAGAAGTCTCACAGGGAGGAAATGCGACATAGCACACACCAATGGTTCCACCAGATAATTAAGACAAGACAAAGAAGTGCAAACGAACCTATTCCCTATATCCCTCTGCCACCGGGAGGCTGGGTTGTAGGCCTGGAGGGAAAGCACGGGTGATGGGACATGCTTGCTCTGTACTGTGGCTGCCAAAGGAAAGACCCCTGTGAAGAAAAGACTATTAACAGTCTCAGCTCCATTAAATTTAAAGCAGCTGCTAACAGTAGGAGCCTTTACATTGTCAATTATATGAATTTTCCTATTACTATGTCATACCAAAGAGCAATTATAGTACATTCATCAAACCCTGCTTTCGCCTCTCTGGTTCTGTCCATTAATACCACAGTGGCAGGCTTCAGAAATCCTGGAAGACAAATCTGACTTGCAGACTTTAATTGTTTCAAGGATTTGTGGTCAGAAACAACACTAGGTGAGTAGTAGGGGGTCAATTACACAATTAGACAGTGATAGGCAGAGAGCAGGTGAACTCACTCAACACACCAAATATTTACACATCAGTTCACTTCACAAAGTGCTTTGACACCCACTATTTCATTTCAAGTTTTCATCTGTCCCATTAACCAGTCTGGGAGGTATTTAATCATTCTGCCTCCCTTATAGTTGAAGAAATGAAGACCAGAAGTTCTCTGCTGGCAGAAACTGAACCAGAGCCTGAGAGGAGTCCCAGGCAGTTCCAGCCCCTCTGAGGAGGCAGGGCAGCAGCCAAGGACCGGTCTTATCTCCTTGTGTGCCATTTTGAAAAAAAGGGGTAAAATGAGAAAAATGATCCTGTGAAACAAGAGGGAGAAGGGAAAACAGGCCGGGAGTGTGGGACACTGAGCTTGCTGAAATTGCAGAGGATGGCTCCTGGTTGGAATAGCAGTAAATTATTCCCCCTCTTGACTGATGGTATGCTATGCCAGAGCCCCACAAAGATAGAGACAAGCTTCCAGAAAATGAAGGATTGGGGAGAAGGAAAGTGAACTAGTTCTCTCTAGTAAGATCTGACTTCAGAACAAGCCTGCCTACTCTCAAAAGGCAGATCTCCCATGGTCTCAACAGTACTAGTTTTTAAATCGCAAGAGAAACTACCTCTGCCCAAGATGGTCCCTTTCAGTTCTCTGCCATGATCTATTCATTAACCACCAAGAGTCCAAGGTCCTTTCTATTCCTTACAAATCCTGAAATGATTAGAAAAGTTTTCCCGTCCTTTGTAAATCTGACGTTCCTGGAAGTAACCAAAACATTGGTTGATGATTCGGTATGGCATTTTAAATGATAGAGGTGAGTTCAGGTTGCTATGGGATCATAGAAGAGGAAGAGCTCCCACATAAGCCTGGAGGCAATGTCTCAGAGCTGCCTCCCATGATAGGTAAGGGCTGATTGGGTTTTTTTTTTTTTTTTTTTTTAAAGAATAGGAAGACTTTTCCAACAGAAAGAAATGGCTTCAGATACAGATTCTGCTCTACCAGTTGGCAAGCACACGAAGGAAGGAGACAGGGGTACTAGCCACTTTCAGTGAACAAATGTTTCTGATCTTACTCCATAATCCTCAAGCAATAGGATGTGATGTCAGGAGAACCCACAATAGAGAATATTTACCAATAGAACTGGACTCAGCCCATTTTCTTCACTTCACCTTGTCATTTTCTCCCCAGACTCTGCAGTTGCCCTAGTCTCCCTGTTGCCACTTCAGGTCCCTGGAGACACACTCACCCCTGACTGCATGGAACAAGGCGTTAGGAAATCCAGTATTCTCTTGGTTCAAGTAGGATAACCATGCTCAAGGAATGAAGGGTAAAAACAAATTCTTAAGTCATTTTCTTAAAAAATTACCTACATTAGGTTTACAAAACCAGTTCATCAGGTAATCTATTATTACATAACAAACTACTTGAAAATATAAATAAGTACCCACAAACGACTTAAAATCACCACTACATTTGTTCACAGTTTTATAGGTCAGGAATACACAACAAGCGTGGCTAGGCAGGTGGTCTCTGATCCAAGTGATGGAAGCTGGAGTGGCTGGCCCTGGAGGAGCCACTTTCAAAATGGCCTCTTTACTATATATTGGGAGCTTCAGGCTATCTCCCTACTTCTCCTTCTCTCTCATCTCTCTTTTTTCTCCTCCCTCTCCCTTCCCTCCTTTCTCTATCCTTTCTTCTTCTCTCTCTGCATGGTCTTTATTGTAAGCAGCTCCTTTGCCCCTTTTCCGGTGTTCACCCCTATTTTCCTCAGACCTTAATCATAAAGCTGAAAACACTAGGTAACATTTAATCTAGTTTCTGATTTCTGCTTTACTAAATGTACACAATGCCTTACCTAACCTGCTGATTCCTTTCCTGGATTAGGAGAAGTAAGAATGAACAATTAAGTAAAGAATGGCTGACTCTGTATCCCAAGTTTACCACAAACCTGCAGGCAGACCATGTGAGCAAGAGAATATCCAATCTCAGGTGGACCAGGCAAGCAACACAGCGCCCCATGGAAGATCAGAAGTCAGCAGGTCTGCATGCAATGTACAAATGATGAAGAATCGGATCTCCTTGAGTGTTTCCCTTTTTTTTCTTTAAAAATTGTCATGGCAGAGCAGAATCTTCAGAGCTGATCTCTGGACCAATTTCTGCCTAGATTTCTGGCTTTTCTGAATAAAGTATCTTTCCCCTCTACTGACACTTACCCCTCAATTATTGGTTTTTGAGCAGTGAGTTGCTAAACCTGACTGTAGTAACGTTATTCTCTAGGATTTATTCATGCAGCTTGGGACTCTTACAACGTGATAGTTTCTATGTAGACTCCTTCCTGCTTGGCAGCTGGCTTCCAAGAAAGCAAGCAAAAGCTGCCGGTCTTCTTTTAAACACCTGACACTAGAGTGACATCATTTTGCCATATGCTATTAGACAAAGAGTCATAAACCATCCCAAATTCAAGGGGAAGATAAACAGATTCCTTCTCTCAATGAATGTCACAGAATTTATGTCCATCTTTAATCTGCCACTGTAACTCAATAGACAGCCAACATTTAGCTTTATTAAACTGTGCAGCATTTGGAGTAGTCATCCTTGGTTTCTTATTTCTTATCAAGATGAAGCAAATAAAAAAGCTTAACATCCTAAGTTCTTTCTCACAAGTAGATGTTATGCCTGCAACACTGAGTCGTGAGCTCCATAGGATGTCAAATGTAAAAAAATTCAGCCCACACCTATACCTGTTTGTCCCATTTGGGTCTCATGTGGCAAATGGAGTACAGAGAGTGGGGACTGTGAGACCCACACATGTCTCTTCACCCACATGCCTGGAAATAATTCCTAGAATACCACTGGGATGCTAATCTTCTCGGTAAATCAGAATGTATAATGAATTTGAATCCTACTCTCTGGCAAATCAAGGGTCACTGCAGAAAAACCCAAAAGCTAATTTTCAGTATGTCTTTAAAAGGAATTCACTATCAGAATCACCCTGAACCTTATATACAATGTGATTAGACAGAAGCAGTATTTGCCTTTAAAAAATGCTGTGAGTATGTTGTCATCATGTGAGATTGAGAGTTGGACTATAAAGAAAGCTGAGTGCTGAAGAATTGATGCTTTTGAACTGTGGTGTTGGAGAAGACTCTTAAGAGTCCCTTGGACTGCAAGAAGATCCAACCAGTCAGTCCTAAAGGAAATCAGTCCTGAATATCCATCGGAAGGACTGATGCTGAAGCTGAAGGTCCAATACTTTTGCCTCCTGATTCGAAGAACTGACTTATTGGAAAAGACCCTGTTGCTTGGAAAGATTGAAGGCAGAAGGAGAAGGGGAAGACAGAGGATGAAATGGTTGAGTGGCATTGCTGATTCAGTGGACATGAGTTTGAGCAAGCTCTGGAAGTTGGTGATGGACAGGGAAGCCTAGCGTGCTGCAGTACATGGGGTCACAAAGAGTCGGACTCAGCTGAGTAACTGAACTGAACTGATGTTTTCACCATAACTAATTGATGGAGGTAAGACTAGAGCCCTGGAACTTGACTCCAAAGCCCATCTTTCTACTATCTGTAATTAGCCTCCTATTGCAATTAAAAAAAAAAAAAAAAGGCATAAAAGCAGGACAGGAATGAAAAATGCCATCCTTACTGAGAAAGGATAGAAACTGCCACTGCTTTCAAATCCTTTTTAGTTGCCAAAAGTAGCCTTGACAGGTAAGTAGACAGGGTGCCTCTTAGGAACTGCTAATGAACAGGGAGAGGCTAGGGAGGATTAAAGAGGAAGCAAGCTATAATATCAAGAGCTGCCTCTGGTATCTGGCTATTGCTCAGGGGCACTTAGAATAGCCCTAGGCAAATTTTCAGAGTAGGAAGCTCAAGTTTCCTCTTTCTACTCATCCTGAAGCTCCAGGGCTTATCTGCCCACTAATCATTATCATCACTTCTTAAAAATCTAGATGCCCAGCAACCTTGTGTGCCTACCTCTCCCAGGACTTCTCTACCACCTGCCCTACCTCCATACAAATTGGCTCCGGGAAATGTTACTGAGTCCAAGCTCACACTGCTTACCACACAACAGGCCAATAAATAAAGATATGAGTCTCTGGGACAAGGAATAGTGACTTTATTCAGAAAACCAGCAGAACAAAAATATGGTGGACCAGTGACCCATAGAACCATCTTGCTTGAGTTAGAATTCAGGTATCTTTTATACTAAAAGGGAAGGGAGTAAAGTCAAACATTTCCTGGTCTGGTCAGCCTCCAGAGGGGAGGTGCTAATTCTTCCTTCCTGCAGTTACACATAGGTGGGCCTGCTCTGAATGTTTCCTGTAAACTAAACAAAAGGTCTCGGGGCTTCCCTGGTGGCTCAGAGGTTAAAGCATCTGCTTGCAATGCGGGATACCTGGGTTCAATCCTTGGGTCAGGAAGATCCCCTGGAGAAAGAAATGGCAACCCACTCCAGTATTCTCGCCTGGAGAATCCCATGGATGGAGAAGCCTGGTGGGCTACAATCCACAGGGTCACAAAGAGTCGGACATGACTGAGCAACTTACTAACTAACTAACTAAACAAAAGGTCTTAAAACCCACTACCTAAGCAGGGTTCCCAGAGATGGGATATTGTGTGTCATTTAAGTTTATAGGCAACATCCCTTTACTGATTAACTGGTAATAGAATACAAAAGTTCTTCCCTATTACAGTGAAAGTGAAAGTTGCTCAGTCATGTCCAACTCTTTGTGACCCCATGGACTACAGAGTCCATGGAATTCTCCAGGCCAGAATACTGGAGTGGGTATTCCCTTCTCCAGAGGATCTTCCCAACCCAGGGATTGAACCCAGGTCTCCCACATTGCAGGCAGATTCTTCAACAGCTGAGCCACAAGGGAAGCCCTATTATAGAGGTGACTCCAATAGCTGACATTAACAGTCAGGTTTAGGGTTTACCAGTGAAGCTTTCCATTCAGGAAGAACCTGCATTTTCAGCTTCTTCACCTTCTCTTTCCACTGGCATTCCCCAAACCAAGTAGTAGAGGCAGTAGCTATTTGGTTATAAATCAATCTCAAGAGATGCTTTATTTAATCAAAACAGATTTTAATCAAAGGATTGAAAGGTAAGAGAAAAAAAGAGATGAAATAAATGATTTCACCACATATTATTCAGTAAACAGCTTCTGAGAATAAGTAATATTTCAGCATGTCTTTACAAGCCTATGGCAATTGTAAGTATCCTTCCACACACTAAGAAGCACTTTCCTAAGCAGAAATAATTTTTAAAAATTAAACAATGCTTTATGCATTCAATTTATAAAATTTATATTAAAGGTGAATGAATAAGGATGAAGGTAAGACTGGGATGCAGGTCATCTGATCCAAATCCCATGATCTTTCTGTTCTCCTTGCATTGCTTAGCTCTCAACTGTTTCTATGGTAACAAAAGGAACTTTTCCAGTCCTCTTTATAGCATACCAAGAACTTTCACATATATACTTTCATGTGCTTAAAGGTAATGGGGATTGGTTAAAGGATTATATAATATTTCAGCCAGGTTAAACGGCAATGAAGAGAATTCAAAAATCTTAGTGACTGTAACCTAACAAAAATTTATTTCTCACTCATATCCAAGTTCAAAGGCGGGTCGACAGACAGGACTTTATTTTTGTAATCCTTTGGGGGTGCAGACTGAGCAAGTACCATCTTGCACACACCTTCACAGGCTCCAAAACTATTTAGAAAAGGAAGATGCTAAATGGCCCCCAGGCTCCTAATGCTTTCCCATGGAAGTGATACAGGTCCCCTCCACACATTTTATAGGCCAAAGCAATGTGCATGCTTTTTGCTTTGGATTCTGGGGCTACAAGTAAGTACTAACCTACCATGTGTCTGGAAGAAGAGATGGTACCTTTGTGAACAATCAAAATTACTACCAAGTACATAAAGCAGAAATAGCATGAGTGAAGGTTATCCTAAACACTAGATAATTTAATAACTGAGTTTTAATTCATTTTAAACTTCATTTGCAGTCCATGGAGAGGCACTAATAAAAATAAGAGGAAACCTAAGAATAAAATCAGGTATGAAAAATACTTCTCAAACAATCCTCAAATTAGTAACAAGGATAACTGATGGTTAAACACATATAAACATTTTATCTATCATAGATTCCTGGTTCCTAAGTTAAAACAGCACCATGATTAAAACCAACAATCATGAATATTCAAAGCTTTAGACTACTATGAAAATTTGGTTGTAACCTTATTGCATTTCAGCTTCTTTATCTTAGCATACTGAAAATTTACATTATTTAACTGTCTACAATTTACATGAAAATTTCATACTTAACATTGCCTAAAATCTGCAAAACAACCAAGCAAAGCAGGTCATGCTTATCTCCATTTCACAGATAAGATAACTGACTCTCTGTGATTTTACATGTTTTGCCCAAGGTCACTCATACAAAAAGAGTACCAAAGACAAATTTTGAATCCATTCTTTACCCATTTACTTAAGAGTGAATAAGTAAGTAAAAAAGAAAAGCTGGAATGACTATAAGTCTTCCATTCCTTTTTAAAATTAATTTTTATTGAAGTATAATTGCTTACAATGGTGTGTAGATTTCTACTGTATGGCACACTGAATCAGCGCAACATATACCTATATCCCTTTTTTTTTTTTTATTTTCTTCCCATTTAAGTCACCATAGAGCACTGGCAGAGCTCCTGTGCTACACAGTAGGTTCTCATTATTTATCTATTTTAGGCAAAGCATCAACAGTGTATATATGTCAATCCCAATTCCATTTCTTAAGCTGCGTTCTTCTAAGAACAGATAATCTTGGAATTAAAGAGAAACTGGAAATAAACTTGGGACCCTTTAGGTTAAAGAAAATATAACACAATTTCTTATAAGACTTTGGACAACCTTTCAGTTCACTTCAGTCACTCAGTTATGTCCGACTCTTTGCGATGCCATGAACACAGCATTCCAGGCCTCCCTGTCCATCACCAATTCCCAGAGTCCACCCAAACCCATGTCCATTGAGTCACTGATGGCATCCAACCATCTCATCCTCTGTCATCCCCGTCTCCTCCTGACGTCAATCTTTCCCAGCATCAGAGTCTTTTCCAATGAGTCAACTCTTTGCATCAGGTGGCCAAAGTATTGGAGCTTAGCTTCAATATCAGTCCTTCCAGTGAATACCCAGGGCTGATCTCCCTTAGAATGGACTGGTTTGATCTCCTTGCAGTCCAAGGGACTCTCAAGAGTCTTTCCAATACCACAGTACAAAAGCATCAATTCTTCAGTGCTCAGCTTTCTTCACAGTCCAACTCTCACATCCATACATGACCACTGGATAAACCATAGCCTTGACTAGACGGACATTGTTGAGAAAGTAATGTCTCCTGTTTTTAGTATACTGTCTAGGTTGATCATAACTTTCCTTCCAAGGAGTAAATGTCTTTTAATTTCATAGCTGCAATCACCATTTGCAGTGATTTTGGAGCCCAGAAAAATAAAGTCTGACACTGGTTCTACTGTTTCCCCATCCATTTCCCATGATGTGATGGGACCAGATGCCATGATTTTCATTTTCTGAATGTTAAGCTTTAAGCCAACTTTTTCACTCTCCTCTTTCACTTTCATCAAGAGGCTCTTTAGTTCCTCTTCACTTTCTGCCATAAGAGTGGTGTCATTTGCATGTCTGAGGTTATTGATCTTTCTCCCAGCAANATTCCTCCAGAACAAACTTATGATGTTAGGTAAAAGTTTAAAATATTCTGATTTTTTTTTTGAAAGCTCAAGTTTTAGCTTTGCCACAATGGTTGACAATTGTTTTCTTTCAAGTAACAGAATCACTTCATTCATTTTAAAACAATATCTGTCAGCTACTAAAAAGTCTGAATAATCGTAGTTTGTAATCTATCAGTTATTTGCAAAGAAGAATATGTTCTGTGTTATTTTATAAAAATAAAAAAGCAGATACATCAGCTTGCTACTCAATGACACAGATACTTTTCATGGAGATAATTGTTCTACTTCTGTAGACAGAAGTATTAATGCCTATTTCCCCCTTTGTCAAATGAAAGATTAGAAAGATATGTGCTCAGTGATCAGGATTTCATAATATTAAAAATGTTAACTACTTCTGCAGGAACATTCTTAAAGAAACTTGCTCCCCTCCTCTTTTCGTTTTTCTTCCTATGAGTATATGTCAGTGAAGAATAGAATTACTGGCTAATAGTTTGGTGACTTGTCCTTAATTTCTGCTAAGTAATCAACAGTTTTACTCACCATTGTGTTTGCACCATTTGTAAAAATGCTGACATGGTGTAAGAGATAAATGATTTTCACCTCATGAATTCCTTGACAGTCTTGGGGGCTCCCAGAGATCTCATAGACCGTATTTTGAGAACCAGTGCTTTACACATATATATCCAATGTAACCACTGAACTGGCTGGCTACTTGTCTCTGCATTTGGGAATATCTTTGCTAAAAATGCTCCTTTTTTCCAAATAAACTTATCTACAAAACAAAAATAGAGTTACAGGTATAAAAAACACTTATGATTACCAGGAGGTAAGGTGGGGGGAGGGATAAATTGGGAGATTGGGATTGACATAGACACAGTACTATATATTGGCTTGGCCAAAATGTTCTTTTGGGGGTTTCCATTAGATACTATGGAGAAATCCAAATGAACCTTCTGGCCAACCCAATATATAAAATAGATAACTAATAATGACCTACTAAATAGGAAACTCTACTTAATACACTATAATGATCTATATGGGGAAATAATCTAAAAAAAAAGAGTGGATATATATGTATAACTGACTCAGTTATACTGAAACTAACACAACATTGTAAATCAATTATATTCCGATAAAAAGTTTTTAAGTGTTCCCAGGTATAGATTCTCAAAATAATGCAAAAATAAATACCAACTGATAAAAAACCATCTTTCTCTCACTTCTGCCTTTTTGAACGTAGTTATATCCTCCCTAGGGCATGATGTGGTCACTCCCAAACTGAGTCTTGACAGTTTTGAACATGTGTTATAATTTCATATCGCATAGGCTCTAGCTGTGCCATCACTTTTGTACTCAGAACATTTTAACGAGAGGCTGCTGTGTGCTATTTATCTTTGAAAACAACTTGGTGCCTGAGAAATAGTTCTGGACATGCTGTATGCCCCACATAAATATTTGTATGTTGAAATGAATTAAAATGAATTTCACTAAAACTCATGGAATTATCTCCAGGGGATTAGATTAATTTTGCACACCTGAATTTGCTTTAAGATAGTTACTTTTATCATTTACCCTAAAAAGTAGAATTAGGATGATTAAACCCAGTGAACTGGGAGCTTTAATCCAAACTTGATGGTTTTGGCAGAGACTGAATATTCATTCCTTCACTTACTCCTTTATTACTCCTTCATTAAGTTTATGTCTTTTCCTATTGGGAATAGTGTATATTTTTAAAGTATTTTTCTTAATTGGAGAATAATTGCCTTACAATGTTGCTATTTTCTGCTGTACAACAACATGAATTAACTACATGTGCACCTATATATCCCCTCTCACTTAAGTTTAGCTTTTAAACAGAGATTTGTTTAGCACTTACTACGTGGTAGACATGAAAAATGCAGTGGGGAATAAAACACAGAGCTTCATCCAAAGGGCTTGCATTCATTCAGAAACCGTCTTATAATCCCTTACTAAGTGTAAGTATTTCTCTAGTTATTTGCTGAAGGGGGTTCCTGCCATTATAAAGTATAGATAGTGTGATTCAAGGGACACGTAAATCAATAAATCAAAATACAATGTGTTAGACACTATTAACTGAAACAAGAATAGACAATGGCAGTTCTGAAAGGGAGCATATAATTCTATCTGGAGAAGTAAATGAAAGCATCATCATTGAGGTAACATTTGAACTACATTTCAATGACAGGTGAAGTGGGAGACAAGGATAATTCTTGCAGAAACTAATGACAGAAAAATGAAATCTTGATATATCTTATTATGTTCGTGGGATGAGTAAAGTCCATATGGCCAGTGCCAGGGAATATGTGGAAGAAAGGAAGTAGGAATATAATTTGGTTTCAGATTGTTCAAGGCCAAGTTAGTTACACTAAGGAGTTTGAATTTTATGTAAGAACATCATGCAAATTTTTAAGAATAATAGTGATGTGAATATCTCTGCTTTTTTTGGTAGATCAGTCTGATGACCAAGTGGAAATAGTGAATGGGGGTTGCTAATGCAAACAGAAGGCTCCTTAAAGCAACATGGCACAGTTTTAAGTCAGAAATAGTGAAAACTGGAACTGACATATTACCAGCAAAGAATGAAGAGAAAGAGGCAGATTTGAAAGACATTTATGACACACATAGAATTGATGTGATTTGGAAATTATTTGGATTGTGAAACAGAGGTAAATGTGGAGGATTACACAAATATTTGTACATTGGGAAATTAGAAAAACGGAGATACTATTAATGAAGATCAAAAATATAAGAAGTGGAAATGGTTAGCAAGATGGGGAGAAAATGTCCATTTTAGATAGAAGCTGGACCTTAGAAACAAAGAGTCCTCTGTCCCAACCCTAGCTGGTCAGACTTTGGTGTATGATATTTTTATTTAATCTATAAAATGGAAATGCTTGTTTTGTCATTACCCAAAAAGAGGTCTGGCTTTTGTTTCTGTCTCTGGAAGGTAACTTCTAAACCTTCAGCTCTCAATAGGAGTGTTATTGTTCATGGTGGCCCCCTTGATCTACCTCTAATAGTGCATGTTAAGAAGGTGACTCATGGTCAGTTCTAAATGAGGTGAATAAATCCAGAGCCTATCATACGGAGGGAAGTAAGTCAGAAAGGAAAAGAAAAGTACTGTATAGTAATGGATATATATGGAATCTAGAAGGATGGTACTGACTCTCCTACATACAGAGCAGCAAAGGAGACGCAGATGTAAAGAATAGACTTTTGGACTCAGTAGGGGGAGAGGGTGGGATGATTTGAGAGAATAGCATTGAAACATATACATTACCATATGTAAAATAGATGACCAGTGCAAGTTTGATGCATGAAGCAGGGCACCCAAAGCTGGTGTTTTGTGACAACCCAGAGGGAGGGGGTGGGGAGGGAGGTGTGAGGGGGTTCAGGATGTTCAGGATGGAGGGGACACATGTATACCTATGGCCGATTCATACTGATGTATGGCAAAAACCATCATTGTAATTATCATCCAATTAAAAAATTATGAAGGTGACTCATGATAGACCCCCTTGGACCACTTGGTATTTCAGTCAATCAACCATTCCAAGATAATGAGACCCTGATAGAAATTCTCAAGAGTGAAGCTCAGGTGATCTTCTCAGACTGACAACATTACATGCATCTGGTCAAACATGATTGTTAGCAAGGTAAAGCATCTTGAGGATGCTGGGAGGTATAGAAACCCTCTAAGACCCCACTCTATGGCCCTCTTCCTTTGAGTGATTCTAGTTGACATCCTTTTTTTTTTTTTTTCTGTGATAGTTCATATCTGTGACTATAATAGCTCTCAGTGAGTTCTATGAGGCTTCCTAGGTGACCATTAAACCTGAGGTTGTTTTTGGGAAACTTGAACTTGCAGCTGGCATCAGAAATGAGGGTCGTTTTTATATGAAATCTTTCCTCTAACTTTGTGTTTGGATCCCAACTCCTCATAGTTGAGGTCAGAAGTTTTGGGCAGATGTGGTAGTCAGAAAGCTGTATCCTTAACCTCATAACTTGAATAACTCCAGGTACTAGCAGACTTGTGAAGATTAACTCATATATTCCACAAATGTTTGCACAAACTATAGAGCAGTCATGGTGTGTTGCACTGGAGATAAGGCAATAAAGCAGCCTCTGCCCTCATGGAGCATAGAACCCAGATCAAGTGATGTCACGTATCTGTGATGGACTGAATGTTCGTATCCCTCCAAAATTCATATGTTGAAATCCTAATCCCAAATATGATGATATGAGGAGGTGGGGCCTTTAGGAGGTAATTAGGTCATGAGGATAGAGCCATCATGAATGGAACTCAGAGAACTCTCTCAATCCATTCTTCCATGGGAGGATACCACAAGATAGCAGTCTGCAGTCCAGAAGAAGGCCCACACCAAAACTCAACTGTACTGGCATCCTGATCTCAACTTCCAGCCACCAGACTGTGAGAAACAAATTTCTGTTATATTTAACCAAACCAGCCTGTGGTACTTTGTTATGGCAACCTCAGTGCAGTCACTCAGTCATGTCTGACTCTTTGTGACCCCATGGACTGCCAGGCTTCCCTGTTCATCACCAACTACTGAAGCTTGGTCAAACTCATCGAGTTGGTGATACCATGCAATCATCTCATCCTCTGTTGTCCCCTTCTCCTCCTGCCTTCAGTCTTGCCCAGCATCAGGGTTTTTTCCAATGAGTCAGTTCGCATCAGGTGGCCAAAGTATTGGAGTTTCAGCTTCAACATCTGTCCTTCGAATGAATATTCAGGACTGATTTCCTGTAGGATCAACTGGTTAGACCTCCTTGCAGTCCAAGGGGCTCTCAAGAGTTTTCTCCAACACCAAAGTTCGAAAGCATCAGTTCTTCAGCGCTCATATAAATATAAATACTAGTTTCATCATCATCTAGATGGCATTCTGAATTCATGAATATAATGAATTCATATTGAAAGGATTTTTAGACAGAGCTCTTGACTCAAGAAACAAAAGGTCTCTTCAAGCTCAAGGGAAAACAAAAGATCCTAGAAGAGAAGAAGCGGATTGTTCCATACCTCCTTCTCACCCGTAATTGACAGTCTATGGCTGAAATACACAATCTGAAGTCATCCAAATAACAATTTATTCCCAAGCAGGTAAATAACAGAAACCCAAAAATGATGCTTCATTAAAGTATTTGAAGCCAACAGGAGAAACACATATATAGAAAACAAACTCATTAAGAGCTAATATGAAGTTATATCTTATTTTTCTCATAAATTATAGCATCACTAGATTAGAATATGTTGCAAGTACAAATACTTCCTTGGCCCCAGGGATCTTGGGACTGAATATAAACTCTGTTTTTTAACATGCGTAATGGGCATGTTGGGGCTTCCTGTGGCTCAGATGGTAAAGAATCCACCTGCAATGAAGGAGACTGGGGTTCGATTCCTGGGTGGGGAAGATCTCTTGGAGAAGGGAGTGGCTTCCTACTCCAGGATTCTTGTCTGGAGAATTCCATGGACAGAGAAGTCTGGCAGGCTATGGTTCACGGAGTCACAAAGAGTTGGACACTGAGCAACTAACACATTTACTACTTTCACTTTCAAGGGACATGTTAGCAAGAACACATTTTCTGAATGTCAAATGAGCTTTTCTATTTTGAAGCACTTTAGTATCCATTTCTGATCAGTTTATAAATGGCATGCACAAAAATAAAGAATTGTATGTTTCATGCCCAAACACAGTACAATAAAAGGTAAGCCTAGAGAAAGGAAATCATGGGCAAAACTTCAGGTGAAATTGATTTTCGCAGATGACTTGTGACTGGGAAGAAATTTAAATTAATTTAAACAAACCATGTTGTTCACTCTGGTTTCCTAGCACCCATATTGCAAAATCTTATAATAGGCTTTCAGATGTCCTTATGCAATGGAGAGAGCTAGAAGGGTTTTATTTCTTTAGATAACAAAGCATGTTCTCCAAGTGACTGCTGTGGAAAATTGACTAGAGCATCTATAGTTGGTCTTGCCCTTTCCTCCTTGTCTTCATTTGTTTCTCTGTTATTAAATAATGTTTCAGCCCCAGTCAACAAATGATCCAAGTATGAAAACACTCTCAGATTTTGTCTTATGTAAAAAACAAAGCACCTCAAAGCACCTCTTCAAAACTTATTCTTTAGAAATTGCTGGAGAGCAATACTGGGATAATCTATAATAAATAAGTAGATGAAACATCTTTGTCATTCCAACAGTATTGGAAAAGGTAATGATAACATATTTTTGAAAAGACTGTGCAATGAAGACTAATTTCAGCAAACTGAAGCATTATATATACTAATAAAGACAAAAAGAAAAAACATTTAGCATTTCCCATTGTATTCAGCTGTCTCAGTCAGCCCTAAACAATATAATGAGTACAGGAAGAGTGTAGTGAAATGAAGTTCTCTGCTTTGTTTTATGCCTACTACTAAACTTTTCAATTACAGAAATTGTCTTTGTAAGATTTTCTCTGCTATGTAAACTTATATATCTCAAGGCACAGACTGGCTTTATTGAAACTGGACTGGATGATAAAATGTAGGAAAATATTAAAAATGCAGAGTATCATTATATTAATATATTTGTTCAAGAAACACTTATAACGGGGGATTCTATTAAATTCTACATTAGGAAGACAATTCAAAAGAGGAGACCTTAAGTACCATGGAGTCAAATCCTTACTAGGAGGTGAGTTCTCATGGCCTGATTTCATGCCCATAGTGGGAGAACTAGAATCAAAAGTTGCTCAAAATAACAGTACTTTCAGCTTGAATAGGTACAGCTCACCACACTGCCAACTTATATCTTACAGAATTGCTTTTTAGTTTTATTTAAAATATTATAATATCAAAAATTCATGTTTTTCTTCACATTTAAAATTTTTAAACAGTATCATTTTAAGGGGTTTTTGTGTGTGTGTGTGTGTGTGTGTATGTATAGTTGAGTATGGTTTATTAAGCTGTATTTAGTACAGACGCTGGGGCTTGCCCATGGTGCTCTTAATGTACAAGGCCCTGACGTTCTGACAGTTTTTCTGAGCAATGACACCAGGAAGTTTACAGCTAAGTGGATGTTGTATACCAGCTCATCATCTGTCATCTTCACGTGGCCAACAGCCATTGCCAGACACAGTACCTTCTTCATCTGGAACTTGATCGTGGACTTCATCAATTTTGGCCATCATGTTCTCATTGTGGGTCAGCAAGGAAGGCAAATTGCCAGTCTTGTTCAGGCCTGGGCCCAGGATTCATGGGATCTGCTTGATCAGAGACTCTGAAGCCAAAAAGCCATCATATTTCTTGGCAAGCTTCTTGACCAGTTTCTTGTTCTTATTGAGTTTCTTCAGCGCCTCAGTGTCCATGTTGGGGATATCCACAGCCTTGGCCTCATCACAGTGCTGCTGGTACCCCAAGACACATGCAGAGACCTTGGGGATGGGGAGTGGACTTAAGCCTAATGGTGCCCGAGAAGCATTTGTCCTTCTGAGGGTCATAGTTCTTCTAGCTGATTCATCATCTCCAAAATCTTCCAGCATTTATGCTGATTCCTGTGCAGGACTTCCTGCCATGCCTCATAGAGGGTGTTGCAGGAGACTTTGCTGCTCATGGTTCCTCACACTGCAATAACTGGAAAAGAGCATTTTAAGGTTCTTTTATTAGAGTAAGATTCTTTTTTCACACACATCTCTATCCATACCCATATATACCCATAAAAAATAGTTTATATGTTTTTGTAGGATATTTTTTGTGAAAGTGTTAGTTGCTCAGTCGTATCCAATACTTTGTGACCCTATGGACTGTTACCCACCAGGCTCCCCTGTCCATGGGGGTTTTCCAGGCAAGAATACTGAAGTGGGTTGCCATTTCATTCTCCAAGGGATCTTCCAGACACAGGGATCAAACCCGGGTCTCCTGCATTGCAGGCATATTTTTTATAAGCACATTGCAATAATCTTTGATGACCAAACTTAAAATGTTATTAAAACTTATTTTTAATAATTTAAGAAAATTTAAAAAGTAATATTGATACACTTAACCATTGTTTCCTTACTTTTGATTAATTACATTTTATTGAAAAGATATATTCAATACTTTATTGACAAGGTTAAAAAAAAGGAAAAGATAAGCAATGGAAAAGGAAGTATCTGTTTTTCCCCAGATCTTTCAGATCTCATATTTACTTTCAGAGGGCATGCTATCAATGGTTTATTGTATCACCAGAAATAGTTATGCTTTAAAAAAATTGATATAATGCATGTGAGGACTTTTAACAGTTTTTATTCTGAAATAATTTTAGATTTACTGAATAGTTTCAGATATAGTTCAGAACATTCGTGTATATCTTTTACTAATTTTATGTTATGTTAACTTTTAGAAAAATGTAATTATAACTAAAAATTAATATTTGGTTAGTAATAATACTAATAAAGTGACAGGTTTACATTTTAGCTATTCCCTGCCCTCAATGTCTTTTTTTTCAGGGATCAGGATACAATTCAAGATCTCACGTTGCTTTTAGTTGCTATATCTCCTTAATCTTCTTCAGTCTGGGGGCAGTTTTTTAGTTTTTCTGTTATTGCTTTTGATGAATACAAATCAGTTGTCTTAGAGAATGTATTTCAGTTTGAATTTATCTGATGTTTCTCATGATTAGATTGCACTTATATATTTTTTCTGTCTGTGCCATATCAGAGGTACATGATGTGGATTTATCTTCATATTGATGTTCTGAACTAATGTTATAAAAATTTAGTACAGATTTTAGTATTAGTATTCCTGTTTGGAAAATTCCGTGAAAAATTCTATGGACAGTGGAGCCTAGCAGACTATAGTCCATGGGGTCGCAAAGAGCCAGACATGACTAAGCAGGCATGCATTAGTATATTACACACATCACCTTGATATTTATTTAACTTTAAGAGCATTCCACTTCAGCATACCATTTTTCTTGATCTCTACATAGTATTCAGTTGCACTGTAAGTCACGATTAGTCTAATCAGTCTACTAACTGTTGAATGTTCAGATTATTTCTTGTTGGTCATTTTAATTTTAGGTAACTATTAATAGAAAGGATATTATTTTAAATGTATCTGTGCATGCTTGTGTATATGCATATAACAAATTTATATTAATGGAAATGGAGTTGCTGCGTTAAAGTTGGTGTTCATATTAATTTAGATGACATTGACTAATTTCCTGACAGTTTGCGTTCTCTCCTGAGCCATGTAGTAAAAGGTTTATTTTCTCATGTGCTGGTTGACACTTCTTGGTCTTTGCCAATAAGAGAAAAATGGTACTTTATTATGGCTTTCATTTACATTTCTACTATTATGTCTGTTAACAAACTATTGCAATTTTTGTGAGCTCTTTTTCATTGTTCTTTGCCCATTTTGCTACTGAGTCATTAGCCTTTTTCATATTAAAGAGCTCTATAAATAATGATATAACTAACCCCTTGTCATCTAGTTGTCAATGTTTTCCTCTGTATTTCATTTGTGTTTTAAATCTTTGTAGGCCTATACTCATGATAGTTTATTGATTCTTATAACGGCTAATGAGCAACATGTTTCTCAGTGAAAGGTCTGAAATGGTTTTATCAATTTACCCATAGTCATATCATCCCTTTCTTTTAAATCAATAAATGTTCAAACCCCATCATTGAGTTAAAATGTATAAGATGAATCTAAATGTGTTTTGTGACTTTTTTGCTTTAGGTCTGAATAGTCATGGTAGTAGAAAAATGAGCAAAAAGTTAACAGCTTTTATCTGTTGAACAATTTCGCCATTACAGCACATCCACTTTGGCTCAATTTATTTACTATTGTACTTGGCTCTGGTCTCAAACCTGTGCCTTGGAGTAAAATGGAATAATGAGTACGGGTTGCCAGGAGCCAGTGTGAGGAATCCCACCCGTGACAAGGTCACACGGCAGGAGATTTTGATGGGCAAGGACGAGTCAAATCTCAGGGGTTTTCTCCCTGGCATTTCCTGGGCGTGTACCCCCCAAAACTAAGAATCTGCCTGCTTTTCCACTCTTCTGACATTCTCTGGAAAAAGTCAACTAAGGGCTTTAGTCTTCTGCCTTTGACAGAGTGTTTCAATCCAAAAACCCCTCTGATGGCTTTCTAGCCTGCCTGCAGGACTCTTACAGCTGCGCATGTGATTGCTTGAGGCCTCCTGACTGCGGAAGCACAGGAAGCTTAAAACATCCTAGGAATGTAGGGGCTTCCGAGGAGTCAAAGTCATTAGAATAGGACTGATTAAAGGTTTCATTTGTTGAGCCAATACTTGCTGCCAAATTTTCATATCTTTTATTTGTAAGATATACTTGGTATATAGAAAAACAGGTAGTAGATCTGGTATTAACAATATTAGATCTTTGAGTTAAGTATTTTCTTTGTTACAACCCACTGCACCTTTGTTCTATAGGAACGTAGCTTGGGAGTTCTCTGATTAGCGGACAATTATCTGAGAAGAGAGCCATACAAATGTTAACAGGCCTGTTGGCCAGAAGATAATGTAAACCACCTGAGACCTTTTGTATAAGGGAGATATGCAAAAGGAAAGCCTTGTCTCAATGAAGGTCAGGACTATTGCCCCTGCATAACTCTGCATATTCCATTATGCACAACTTGGGGTATATGAGCTGATTTTGAAAAATAGTTTTTGGAGTCTTGCATCGGGAGTCTTGCATCTGGAGTCTTNAAAAGAAAGCCTTGTTTCAGTGAAGGTCAGGACTGCTGCCCTGCATAACTCTGCATATTCCATTATGCACAACTTGGGGTATATGAGCTGATTTTGAAAAATAGTTTTTGGAGTCTTGCATCGGGAGTCTTGCATCGGGAGTCTTGCACCGATGCTGGGCTTCCTCCGTGTCTCTTCTTTACTCTAATTTTTGGCTGAATTCCCATCTGGGGCGTGGAGGCTCACCATGTCTACTTACTTGTCCTGGCTGCTAAGATCTGTAAGAGAGAGAGCCCAAGGTGGGGCACTCTCTGATATTCAAACGAACGCCGGTGACCCAACGTAGATGGTGCAAGCTCCTTGTCTGGAACTTTATTGGCTTTCCACGTAAACCAAGTTATTCAGCCTCTTTTCTCCATCTTAATTTTCCCACTATATTATTATTTCCTAATCTAATCTTATATTTCTAAATAAATAAGTTTTTTCCTCACCGACGCCGTCCCCGCTTCGAATTTCCTGGACCTGCCGGGGCTGGACCCCGGCATTGTGAGTCCAAAAGTTGAGAGTCAAAAATAAATTGAATATATCTTACTTTCTGAATCTTAAAAATGCTCAGAATGCTTACTCCCATTGTATAGAAGCAACCCAATTTACCCTTAATCACCAGGTTTAACAACCCAGCAAAACTCAATTATCTTTTTCTGGCTATAGAATCTATGGCATGTTCAGTTCAATTCAGTCACTCAGTCATGTCCAACTCTTTGCAACCCCATGAATCGCAGAACGCCAGGCCTCCTTGTCCATCACCAACTCCTGGAGTTCGCTCAGACTCACGTCCATCGAGTCAGTGATGCCATCCAGCCATCTCGTCCTCTGTCGTCCCCTTCTTCTCCCGCCCCCAATCCCTCCCAGCATCAGAGTCTTTTCCAATGAGTCAACTCTTCGCATGAGGTAGCCAAAGTACGGGAGTTTCAACTTTAGCATCATTCCTTCCAAAGAAATCCCAGGGCTGATCTCCTTCAGAATGGACTGGTTGGATCTCCTTGCAGTCCAAGGGACTCTCAAGAGTCTTCTCCAACACCACAATTCAGAAGCATCAATTCTTCGGCACTCAGCCTTCTTCACAGCCCAACTCTCACATCCATACATGACTACTGGAAAAACCATAGCCTTGACTAGATGAACCTTAGTCAGCAAAGTAATGTCTCTGCTTTTGAATATGCTATCTAGGTTGGTCATAACTTTTCTTCCAAGGAGTAAGCGTCTTTTAATTTCATGGCTGCAGTCACTATTTGCAGTGATTTTGGAGCCCAAAGAAAGAAAATCTGACACTGTTTCCACTGTTTCCCCGTCTATTTCCCATGAAGTGATGAGCCCCCAAAAGGTTCACTCCAATAGAATCAGCATTGTGTTCCCTGGTGGAATCCATCCTCCTTTGGAAATTCACATCTCTAAATGGTAATAGTCATAGGAAAGAAAAATTCTGTAAATGTGCCATTAGGTATAATAAGGAGAGTCCACTATTACTTACAGTTTAATATCAAGAGTTGCAAATTATAGCCATGGGAGAAAAAGTGGCATGCACTAGTCACAAGTTCAAAACAAATGCTGCACTGTAGAGGGAAACAACTTAATTTCATACAATGTAACTTCCTCACTCCTGCTGATACCAAGTCTTCAGTTGGTAATCCATCATTCTAACAGGCCATCTACTTCTGAAATCCTAGGTGTAAGAACAGGACTAATGAATTTCGTAAGCACTTCTCTTGATGTAAAATAACTTCTCCAGTTAGGAGCAATGTTACATAGAGTACCATCATGATGAGTAAGATAATAAGTCCACAGATGGTGGTGCATGCAAAATATTTTAGGCCTGCCATACAACTATAATCCAATAGGGTTCATTTAATTAAGTGCCTAGCCCATGATGGAAAAGAAATAAATTATAAGTAAACTTCTATTAAGTGTCTAACCTGACTCCGATGTTGGAATGTACCATATCAGGGACTCGGGACTGGCTTTTACTGCTGATTTATTGGGGAGTCAGATGGGAATATCAATCTTAATGAGGGGAAGTCCATGTTGTTGCATCCATGCAAAGCTTTCTTTCCTTCCACTAGCATCATTTTGTTGGGTAAGCATAAGAATGGCTAAGAGACTATCTGACAGCCATGGAATGCACAATCTTATCCACCATATTATTGGAAGATACTTCTCCATGGATATTATTTGAGGCGCATTCACATGGAGCATAAACATGCTTACACTGTTAGATTACAGTCTGTAGAACTTCTCCCAAACCTCATTCTCACTAACCCTCCAATCATGTGTGTTCATAGTTCCTGAATAGCAAACTAAGTCGTTAGACAAGATAACAAGACCCCTACCACAGGACATATATACTTCCAAGAAAGAGAGATAGCCAAATGTTCTCTGAAGATGCAACTTTCCTTGAAAATTTTCTTTAAGGGCTACTTCAGTAGTTCTATAACATAGCAATAATTTGAGGTTTGATTTGAACAATTATTTGAGGCTTGTTACAGCAAATTTTACAGACATATCTGTAAACCATACTTGAACTCTTTTGTCTTCCATCAATTAGTAATATAAATGCCCTACGAAACCAAATGTAGATGTTATAAGAACCTGCAACACCAGCAAATTCTTCATATCTGCATCTTCCAAGTCTCTGTAAGCCCAACCTCACATATATGTTTAGTTGATGATGGATAATTACTGCACAAATCCAACCTTATGGCTTGGTAAGTCAGCCAGAATCTCATTCATGATGGGTGGCTCATGAGGCGTACTCTTCTGGTGTCCCACAGTCAAGCAGTCATTTTTTAAAATCCAATGTTTAAGCCAGTTGTATCAGTAGAGGAAGACATGGTTTTGCTCCAAAACCTAAGCTCCTATACTGTAATTATTCTGACCAATCTGTTAGAGGCCACAATGGCATGTGTTAGAACATAGATTTCAAATAACAAGACAACTTGTATGAAAGCCTAGATCCTAGGCAAAGTCTTCTTTTTCTCTGATTACTAAAAAGTAGTGATTATATACGATGTTCAGTAAATGAATAAGAACAATACAAGAATTATGGCTAGTTTTCCTCCAAATTCCATAAAGACTCATAGCATTTACTATACCTCTTTCTTCATGGCCAGCAAATGTAAGGCACAAAAACTTGTCGTTCACATTAAAAGTTTTTCAATGAGATGTCAGGTCACTGGGATTTTCCTTCCACTCTCTAGTACACAATTCTTGCCACTTGCTGCTCACCAGAATCAATAAGCTTATTTTGTGTGATGCACAGATCATCAGTGTCTCTGTACTATGGCAGAGAAAAAATTGTGTTGACATAGGCCTGAAGTGAGACAGGGAAGGTATACTACTGCCCCTTCCAAGTAAAACAATTGTTCTTGTTGCATACCAAGATCCAGGTGTTGTGGTGACTTGCTCCAGCAAATATATCAGACCTGGAACATGCTACAGTTGGAATTACTACTGGATGAAAATTTTTAAATTCTCAAATATTTTTGAAGCTATGTCAGCTTTAATTTGGAGCAAGCAGATAAGTTAAACATGAATGAGATAGTAATCATATCCTGCATACTGCAAACCTTAGATGGTAACAGTCTCTAATTCATATAGATACTGTTCTCAATTTACTATCTCAGCTGAGAGGTGCACTTCCACAAACTTTGATCTGACCCTTCATAACATAATAGCTCCCATTCCATGAGTCAACAAACCAATGTGGGTATTCAGCCAGTTTCCAATATGTCTATTTTAACTCTACATTCAGGAACTGGGGAAATAACCACAAGGGTTATTGGGTTCACTGTGAGATTCATGTGGGGCCCAAACTTCATTTACCATCATATCTGTAGGCTCCTACACTGATTATTGGATCAAAGATTCATTTTGTGGTACCAGGTAGTAGCCTCAACTAAGAATCCATGTCTGAGAATCTTCAAATTCCTGGATATTTTTCTTTGCACAGTTATTCCATTAAATAAGATTTCTTTACCGAAAGAGATGGCAGAGACTTACAGTTTATACTTGCAGCAGTGTTTCAAAGCCCTTCTTCAAGGGATGCTGGCCTCCTGCTTAGGCTCTTGATCTGTGAACTGGCTCATGCCTGGGAAAAAGAAGAGCCATTGTGAGACTTCCTATTGTGTTTATTGAAGATAGTTTTCTGATCACCACACCAGCATTTTCTAGTCTTGTAGGTCAAGCCATTCTTTGTTGTGCTTCTACTTAATTCCTGGGGCAACTAGATTAATTAGTTGTCATCATAGATCCCTGCAGATAAAAGATCCTGAATTCCACTCAATACTTCTGTTCATTACAGTAATTATGATCATCCTGTCTTTATTAGTAAAGTGATACTGCAACCTGATTGCAGACATCCTAAGATCTCACCTTCCTATTAAAATCAGTCACTTCAAAGGCATCATCTCTTACTGTCATCCACAGCCTGCAGAGTGAAGTCACCATAGACATTTAATTATTGAAGCTCCTCTCATTAGTGCAATTACTGATGTTTTAATAAGAGTCCTCTGGATTTTCTTATGAGAAATTGCCATAAGAAAGTGAACAGGTTGCATATAATAAATGCACTCCAACATTCTCATCTCCTTATGCTTTTCAATTCTTCAGCTTTAATTCCAGAAAGGTCTGGCATTTTATCATTTCTCATGCTACTGCTGCTAAGTCACTTCAGTCATGTCCGACTCTGTGCGACCCCATAGATGGCAGCCCACCAGGCTCCCCCGTCCCTGGGATTCTCCAGGCAAGAACACGGGAGTGGGTTGCCATTTCCTTCTCCAATGCATGAAGGTGAAAAGTGAAAGTGAAGTCACTTAGTCATGTCTGACCCTCAGCGACCCCATGGACTGCAGCCTACCAGGCTCCTCCGTCCATGGGATTTTCCAGGCAAAAGTACTGGAGTGGGATGCCATCGTCTTTCTCATAGACCACTGTAAAGTCTATGCTTCAGTAAACCAATTAAACAATGCTTTAGTATAATTTTCAGCTGTTTGAGCTAGCACTCAAATGAATTTGATCTGGATACTTAGGTAAATACACCTATGTTAATAAATATTGACCAACCTTATATTATATACTGCATTTCTTAGTCTTACTTGTGTGTGGATTTTATCTCCACATGTGCTTTCCAGGCATCTGCTAATAAAAATTAGCAAATATTTTGTAATTCTTTGGCTATAAAAAATATTTATTCTGGGATCAGGCTTTGCACTTCACCTAAGGTATCAACAAGAGATACTTCTGGTCAGCAAGCCTTGAGGAAAATAAGCATCTCTTTTCAAGTCAACTTTTTCAGGTGGATAAATTTTAAGTTCTTTAAGTAAGGGAAGACAATCTTTATCAGATATAGTTGACTATGCTGGTAAAGGAAACATTGGATATATTGTGATCATCGTTCTCAGATTCAACTGCATCTGTTCAAACATCACACCTCTGTCCAAACTCTTCATTAAAGAATGAAGAGATTCATTCTTCAAAATTAATGCCTTAATACTGACATAATAAATTGGTAAGCCTGCTTTCAACTTGCAAGGTAACTCTGCAAACAACACATGCTTCTGATTCTCAACAGGATTTCCCTCCTGATACAAAGAACTCTAAGAATTCCACAGCAAGCCTCTGATTCCTTGGTTGTGTCTTGAGATAAGAGTTTAAACCTCTAGATTATCATTTTCCACTTGAAAGCAGTCCAGTACAATCAGAAACAGTGATCCCATTTTTATCGTCAAATGCAACAGCTACTTGTTTCCCCAAAGCCTAGTTTTCAATTGGCACATCATCCCAAACAAACTAGGTTATAATTTAAAGTAACTGTGATGCCGTTTGATGAGACAGATTAATTATAGTATCCCATTTTCCATCTGAATGAAGCTCTGTGGTGTGTTCAAGCTAAAAGAAGCAAGCAATCGAAGTTGCTCTTGAGGATCTGTTTCCTGGAACTAATCCTGATACCTCCCCCTAAAGATTGTACTGGTAAAAGTCTACCCAGGAAAATAGAAATCAAATTGCATATTTCAAATAAAGGAACTTTAATACAGGTGAATAGTTACACATGTGCTAACAGAGCTGAGAAACTTAATAGAAGATCATGAAGCAGTCCACAGACTAGCAATAGCGGGAAAGCTGGTATTACCCTATAGCGCTACAGGAGGCATAGGCGATCTTACTGGAGCCTAAAAGCCAGCAGTATGGAAGGGGGCATATACCACTGACAAGCTGCCTATGGGGACTGGGACCCCTGAATGAAGGAAAGGTTATCTGCCAGGAGCCAGAAGTAAGGAGGAGATGCTGTTTCTGCCAAAGATGCTGCCTAAGTCAGTATGAAAGGACATATAACCATAAACCACCCCCCTTCTTCTTGTATTTCACCTTTTCTTCCCACTGGCTGACCCTACCTAAGAGCTAGTTAGATTGCAACACATAATTGTAATGGAAATATGCAGTCAATTTATCTGAGAATAAAAATATGCAATAAATCAATCTGAGAACAAACAGGCAAATGACTGGCTAGCTTTTACCAGGTGGCACTAGTGGTAAAGAACCTGCCTGCCAGTGCAGGAGGTGTAAGAAACAAAAGGTTCCATCCCTGGGTCAGGAAGATCCCCTGGAGGGAAGCATGGCAATTCACTCCAGTATTCTTGCCTGGAGAATCCCATGGACAGAGGAGCCTGGCAAGCTGCAATCCATAGGGTCTCACAGAGTTGGATATGAATGAAGCAATTTAGCAAGCACACAGGCAATGGAAAGAATTTGCCTTCATGAAATTATAGAGTTTAAGCCAGCCAACACACAAGTAGCTAGGATTCCTTGTAACTACTTCTTGTGGAATCCTTTTGTCTCTCATGCGTATGTTTCTAGTTAACCCAAGTCAGAAAGTTTGCTTTCACACATGAAGTTTCATCAGGTACAGCAATTTAGATTAGAAATTTAGGATTGGGTGATTGTCTGTAAAAGTTAACTATATGGAGCAGGTGTTGAATGCAGACTTTACCTATAACTCTTCCAGTGTCATCACTATTGAAATAATTGACACTAACCCCACTGAGATTTGTATTAATGTATAAACAGAGCATAAAGCATATTTAGAAACATAACATTACACCACTAATCTGCCCTAATATTAGTATTATGGAACCTGAATTTCAGTTTGAGTGACTCGCCTCTCTGAGATTCAGTTAAGCTTCTCTAAAACAGATTAAAATAATTTGTAAGTCCTCTCCATGTATGCCTTCAACAAATATTTTTCCCAGTCACCTTTGCTAACTGACTTCAGCTAATCATAAACAATAATTTATCATTTTACCCCAAGTATATTCCAAGAAGCAAATATTATATTAACCAGTTAGACAAATGTTTATTAAACTGCGACTGTTCTAAGTGCTATGAAGGAGAAATACTGATTTCATGCAGGCATTTGGTCAAGTTAGAGGAGCCAATTAAAACAGTTCATGAGGAGGTGATGCTTCATATGTAGGTGTTCAACAGGGAACAAGATGAGAGAAGAATCTCCAAGCATATACAAAAGCCCTGTGGTTGGAGGAATGTGACACACATTTCTGAAAGAAAGACAATGTGCCTGGAGCCAACTAAAAAGAATGGGGACATGGTACACACGGACACTACAGAGGTAGGGAGGGGCCAGATAAAATGATCCTATGGATTGTAGCCCACCAGGCTCCTCTGTCCATGAGATTCTCCAGGCAAGAATACTGGAGCGGGTAGCCATTCGTCTCTCCAGGGGATCTTCTCAATGCATGGATCAAACCCAAGTATCTGGCATTTCAGGCAGATTCTTTACCATATGAGCCACCAGGGAAGCCTCTCAAAGATCATAGGCATGTGTTTTTATTCATAGAACAGTGGGAAGCTGGTAAAGGGTTTTAACCTCCTAGAAAGTATCTTGTTCAGATTTGTGCTATGAAAAGATCACTCTAGCTAACTGTAGAAAATGAAGTGGAAGGGAAGCAGCTCCTGGGTAGCTTAGACTAGGTTATAATTGACAAAAATGATGAGTACTGGGTATATTTGAGTGAGCCTTCAGAAAGTAAAATAACAGGACTTAGTGCTGAACAGGACTGGCTTAGTGAATTAGAATGATTTGTCAAGGATGATCCAATACTCCCCGGCTTGCTTGCATCCATGGGTGAATGTTGGTGTATTCACTGATAGCATTACTGATGGCATCTGCTTGAAAGAGACCAAGGTGAAAGGACAGGATACAGGTTAACTGTGTTATATTCTTGGACATATTTGACGGGGTAACTTGAGCTACTTAAGGAAAGTGGCAGGTGGAGTTGGCAGGTGGATAATTCAGATGTGAAACAAAGGAATAGTCTAGACTATAAACAAGATATTTGGGATTCATCAGCTTAGAAACTGTAATTGAAGTTTGGGGCAAAAGTTACATTGCCTAGAAGGAGAATGGCAGGTAGAGAGAAAAGAGAACCAAAAATGAATTGTGAGTAATTCCATTAGCCAATGAGCAGGTATTAGAGGTTGAGCCCAAAACAGAAATAAGGAAAGAATGAACAGATAGGCAGGAGAAATGCCAAGAAAGTGTTGTATCACAGAACTCAATGTTTTGAGTTTTAAGAATAAGGACATGTTGAAAACTGCTGAAAGGGAAGAGGAGAAGTGAAGTTGTCCTTTCAATTTAATGAAATGGACAATATTGAGGACCTAAATGAGAGCAATTTTGGTGGAATTAGGGGATCAAATGCCAAACTGAGGTGCACTCAGAAGCAACTGGAGGAAATTTGGCTATAGAGTGGAGAAAAAGAGAATGCAAGATCTGAAGGGTAATGAGGATTTTTTTAACTCATCTTAAAAAATAAAAGATATAATCATGTTTAAGAACTAATGAAAAGTATTCAAGTTAGAGGGTAAGTTTCACCATGTAAGATAAAGAAACAAGTGTAAAGTTCTGAAGCACACCAGAGTGGGCAAATTCAAAACAGTAGCTAGTAGGGAGATCAACATAAAGGGAAGGAAGGACACGGCCGATGCAGATTTATGTTAGTTTGCTAGTTGGCAGATGCTTTGCTGTTATTGAAGAGATGACAGAATTGTCTTCTGAAGGCTTTTAACTTCTCTGCAGTCAACATTTTCTTTCTGGAGAGAGAGTGAAAAAATAGCCTGTGGGATGAGAAGGGTTGGAAACTAAAAGGAAGCAGGAAGCAGAAGGGCAGGATACTTTCAACTCCAATTTTTAATGATTATATAATTTTATTTTCTATGTGGTATTTACTGATTTCAAATTGGAAAGCATTTCCATGAACTAGTATCACTGTCCTTTGGAAAAATTACTTTGTGTCTCATAAAGGCTTTTCTCTCACACACACAGAAACACATACCGTCATACACATCATCACACCATTTAACACTTTGAAAAATTAGGCCATGAGAATATTATTGTTAAAAGTCAATCCACTGGGACTTCCCTGGTGGTCCAGTGGCTAAGACTCCACCTTCCCAATTCAGGAAGCCCAGATTCAATCCCTGGTCAAGGAACTAGATCCCACATGCCCCAACTAAGAATTCACATGCCTCAACTAAAGACCCAGCACAGTCAAATAAATAATGTTTTTAAATAAAATGTTTTAAAAATTCAATCTACTGTGACAAATTTTACAGTTAGCAATCACAGTGAAATTTAGCTACCCACTGTCAAGAACCCAAGAAACTGCTGCCTGACATTTGTTAGATGTACAAGGACATCCTTGGAATGTTGTCTGTGTCACAAGTGAACTTGTAGCAGAGACACTGCCTTAATACAAAGCCTGTACAGCCATTACAAAGCTCCTATTAAAGCTATGAAAAAAAAAAAAAAAAAAGCTGCCACAAATTCTTTTCTTACCTTTCCATTCATCTGGTGTGAGTGTTTAAGAAAATTCCCTGAGAATTGTTTAAAATTCAGTGTGATACAGAGCAATAGGGATTGTTTGAAAAAGTGCATGGCAGGTAAAATAAAGTGCTTGAAAAACTAACATCTGTATAAGTGAATCACAGGTTCACATTGATTTGTAGCTTCCAATTAGTGAAGTGACCAACTGAATTATGCCAAGATTCTCCTCTCAGGCACTAATATTTGCTCCAAAGAAATGGCTTCCTTTCTAAATAACATTACTGGCCATAGAATATTTACCATGACAGAGCAACATGAAAGTGATCTTGGCAGATTTCACTCCTAGAATTCAAATTAAAGCAAATCTCCCAAACATTAAAAAAAAAAAAAAAGGAAGAAGAGTGTTCCTTCCTGTCTTATCAACTGTTATAAAATTCATGAAGTCTTGTCTCGCTTGGGCCTTCCATCTACTGACAAATTTGATTAAAATTAGACTTGAGAATAAGTAGTAATGGAACTGTCCAAGCGTAAGTATGCTGCCACTGAAAATTGGTTTCTAAAAAGGGCATCAATTAGAAAGGAAGTGTAGAGTGGTGAGAAATCTGCTGCCAATATTACATCTTCAATTATATAAAATATTGCAACGAAAGGCTAGTGAAATTAGGAAGACTTCTATGAACTAATGTAATTAAAAGCCAATAATTTAGGATTCAATGTATGCACAAAAAGGATATTTAATGTATTGGTTTTCTATTGCTGCTATAACTTAAATTTATTATCTCACAGTTGTATACTTTCTAAGGCCAGCAAAGATTTCATTGGCTAAAGTTAATGTCAGCAGGGCTGTGTTCCTTCTGAAGGTTGTGAACAATCTGTTCCCTTGCTAGAAGAATCTGTTTCTAGAGGTGGCCCACATTCCTTGGCTCATGGCCCTACCATTCATCTTCAAAGCCAGCAACACAGCATCTCTTCGACTGATTCCATCAGCACGTCTTTTTCTATGACCTCATTTCTGCCTCCCTGTTTCACTTTTAAGAACCCTGTGATTACAATGGACCCACCTGTATTATATGGGGTAAACTCCTATCTCAAGATCCTTAAATTAATTACATATGCAAAGTCCCTTGTGCCATGTAAGCTACTATATTCACAGGTTCTAAACATCAGAATGGGGGGTTGGGGGGTATTATTCTGCCTACCATTCTTGGGAAAGCAGAAAGGCACATCTTTAAAAGAAATGTTTTATCACCAGGTTTCTCTTTTCTAAGCCTTTCGTAGTCAAGTAGGAGATTTTACAATTTTAAAGGTTTTTTTTTTTTCCCCATAACTGTGCAATGCATCCAATAATCAGACCATTCATTTTCAGTGACAAGAATGCTAAATAAGAAAAGGATTTCTTTGACAAAATGAAACTAACTCAGAAGATATGAATTGATTGAAAAGCTACCAGGGATGCCCACAGTATGTCATCCATCTCCTTTTCAGGAAATTATAGCAGTAAAGAGAGCGGACAGAAGCTGTAAAATGGTAATAAAAATGTATTTTAATTAAATTATTCCACAATAAAGCTAAAAGGAATCTGAAAACAAGAGCTGAATATTATCCTCATCATGCTTCTTGAATAGCGTATGTAAGAAATTATTTTGAGATGAGAGCTGAGATGGCTACAAACTATTTCTCCCTGGTTCTCTCTCTCTCCTCTGTGCTTTTCTCTCTTTTTTTCTTTGTTTCTGTCCCTCAATCCTCTCCCTATTGCATTTTTATCTTGCAGGAAGTATAATCTGAGTGAAGACTCAGATGCCTCAATCCATTACCTTTGAAAGTACAGGGAATTAGTGAACTTTGCATCACTGTGGGTTAAAATTGGCATAAAGCAAACTGTTGCTTTATAGCTCAGCTTGTTATACTCTTAAAACCTGTCGTATGCCAAGAGATACAACTGCCAGGAAAACAATAACTTTCACATTTTTGTCATCATAATCCAGATCTAAATTCACTTTTGAAAAAATTCATGTATTAACCAGTCACATTTTTCAAATAAAAAATTGGGACATGTGGTCCAACAAAGGATGTTTTACCATTTAAATTCAAAGTGTTCCAAAGTCATGAAAAATAAATTCCATTTATACACATATTGAATAAATTTACTTTATTGAAAAAAAAAATTATAAGAAACCAAGGCAGTCCCTGGAAAACCCGGGATGCATAGTCGTCATTATTTCTACCAGGCAGTTCCAGGTGCTATTTGGTTGTAAAGCCCACAAGGTATTTTGTGCAATGTCTGCCAATGCCTCAAAAGCTTCAGAAAAGAAGTTTTGCAATCCATGTGAAATCATGTGAACTGAGTATCTGGCCTGCTTAATTATCCCAAGAGTCTGGTTCAGTAGTTCAGAGTCTGGCACACTAAATACCCAATAAATGTAGCTTGAATAAATGAACAAATGCATGAACAATCTAAGATTAGCCACATAGAAAGCTGGCCAAGTTTCATCGCTGCCCAGACTGAGTAAAAATTTCTTAACATTCATCTGGAAGAGCAACTTCTCAGGATATTTGTCTTATAAAGGGAAGTATTTATAATGAATAATTAATAACTGATTTTGTTGAGATGTTATCAACCTGTGCTATACCCATTAAAAGGTTTTAATTCTTTGAATAAAATATTATTTGTTAAGCCTCCATGCCCCTTGGAGTCGGGCTCCCTGGTGATATTTAAGTCCAATTTCATAAATTTTCAAACTAATTTGGATGCTTTTCATTTGAAAACCTTAATCTCACATTCAACTCATAGTTCTTTTCTTCTACCATCCATGATTCCTTTGGCTACCTGACATGAAGAGCCAACTCATTGGAAAAGACCCTGATGCTAGGAAAGATTGAGGGCAGGAGGAGAGGGAAGGTGACAGAGGATAAGATGGTTGTGCGGCCTCGTCAACTCAATGGCCGTGAGTTTGAGCAAACTCCAGGAGGTAGTGAAGAACAGGGGAGCCTGGTGTGCTGCAGTCCATGCGATTAAAGAGTCAGGCACAACTGAGTGACTGAATAAGAGCAACAACTATCCATGATAGGCTAGACAGTGTTCTGTAGGCTGGGAGCAGGAGGTTGGGAGGGCGTGGGTGGGGTCTGGGTCTTCTCTCATGCTGCTTCTCATCATCTTTGCTTTCAGTCCTCTTCTAAGACTGAAGCAAGAATGAAGGAGAAAAAGGACGGCATTCTGCAAGCAACCACACATGGTAAATCAGCTTCTCTTCCTTGTTGGCAGACCACTGTCTGGCCTCATTTCCCCTTTCAGCTTCATGCTGGCTTGCTCATGAGAGGCAGTCACAGATCCTCAGGTGGGACCTCCAGGGGGATCTTCCTGCCTAACTCCCTGACATGGGGTTTCTGTCAGTGGCTCAGCTTTTTCCTCCTCACCTCAAGCCCATCTCAGGTGACCCGCGCCACATCCTATTACCTCCTTTAAGCAAAATGTGGCCCCTGGGAGAGAGTTGTGATTGAAAAAAATCTGAATACTCAGTCACCTCACTTCAGTCAGATTCCACTCACACATCCTTATCATACCAAACACAGACATATGGGCTCCACCCTGGAATTTGTCTTTCAACTCTGTCCCATCTCTGGCCCTGTTCTCCATGCTCAAGCCTAAACACAGATGACCGATCAGTTCAGTTGCTCAGCATTTCCTAACAAATCTTTCCTCGTCTGTGACTTATATATGGAGTGGGAGGAAAAAACAACTTAGCTACTCTCAATCCTGTGGGAAGGTCAGGGAACAAATGCTTAACCCTTTCTTATGGAGGATGGAATAATTACTACATTAAACAATTAGTACTTCCTAAAAGATGGTATCTCATTCTCTATTCAGATCTATTTCATATTTGTTGGGTAAGAGAGGGGAAAGTGGGTTCATTTCATTAAACTATTGATTTTTGCCTTCCCTGAGGAGAAGTAGTTAGATTCCTAGATTGAGATATATTGCACTTAAACTTTAAGGTAACTAGTACCCATTCTTCTTACTTGGAGCCACTGGTAGGGTGATCCCTGAAACAAAGAATCACAGTAATAGACAGCTTACTGTGTGGCCAGGGTTTTTCTTGTACATAACGCCCTACACACATCAAGTCATTTTTTCTTCTCATAGCAACTCTATGAAAGAGATATTAGTAAATCTCTTTTATATTAAATTTGTAAAGAATATTTCAATGTAAATCACTATTGCCTCGGATATACCACTCAGTGTTTATTAACTTGTTAGATTTTTTTAATTCATTTGGAGAAATTACACTAATTTAGAAGATACTATTATAATCACCTTACAACAGGAGATCAGTAATGATTCCCACTTACAATAACTTGCCCAATTTCACCAAATCAGTGTTAGAATTAGAACCAGGTGTTCTAATTCTAAACCCAGTGTTCTTCCTTGATGGAGCATCATTAATGGGAAATTCTATTTTTCTGATTATTAAAGTTCAGGCCCAAAGGTTGTTCCATTTCTGGACAACACCTGTGCCATGCACCAAGATGTATATGAAGAGCCACACATATATAAAATTGTAAATAGCAGACAAACAACTGAGTTCATTCACAATGAGTTCATCCAGAAAAAGCTAGATTCTGGTGAAGCTTCTCCATGAATAAAAGACTGAAGTTGTTACAACATGTACTATTCTTGGGCTTCTAGTAGATACTGGAGTGGGTAGCCTTCCCCTTCTCCAGGGAATCTTCCCAACCCAGGGACCAAACCAGGTCTTGTGCATTGCAGGTGGATTCTGTACCAGTTGAGTCACAAGGGAAGAACTATCTATCTGGTAGATAGTTTTCTGATGTTTTCACTTGGACCAGCTTGATTCAAAAGGCACTCAAACAACTGTAGAGCAAGGCAACTTGGACTACAGAGGAAATCTCATGTAGTATGCAAATATATTCACCCCATGTGCAGTGTAAAAGTCACTCAATAGTATCCAATTTTTTGTGGCTCCATGGTAGCCTGCCAGGCTCCTCTGTCTATGGAATTCTCCCAGCAAGAATACTGGAGTGGGTTACCATGCCCTCCTCCAGGGGATCTTCCAGACCCAAGGATCAAAGCCAGGTCTCCTGCAGATCCCTTACCATCTGAGCCACCACATTTAGAAACATGTTTTCCTATATCTTAATGTCTCATGACGACTATACTTCAGAGTAATTTTTAATCCAATAAATATTCTGCCCTTACATTTACAATTTGTAACATAAGAAAAGGAGCACTGATTCAGGTAGTATCTGAACCACTGTGAAATATTGGTGCTGAAACAAAGACTCCCATAGAGACCCAGATTTCCATGATAAGAAGAGAAAGTTGAGTCCCAAAGGCACTGGGATTATCTCCTCATATATACAACCTTCAAATCCACCCTTCCTAATTTCTGAAAGTCTTCACAGCATTACATCAACCATTAGAGAGTAAACTCTTTCATTTTAACCAACTGAAAAGTCCAACAAAGGATCAGTTTTATCCATCAGTCAGATATTGGCAGAAAGTGTTTCAATTAACAATTTCATCCTATCAATTGACAGAGGCCCTGGTGAAATAGACACATTTCAAAAAACTAAAAATAAAGTTGGAGGGTAAAGTGGCGTTAACAAGAAGACATGCACAGCAATGTTCATTGCAGCCAAGTTTGTATTAGTAAACAGCCAGAAACACTCTAGATGCCCCTGAGGAGAATATAGTGTATTATGATGGACATTGCTGACAGGATATTGTATAGCAGTAAATATCAACAATTGGATTAAATATATCTCAAAAATGCAATGCTTAGAGAAAAATAAGTCAAGGGAAAGTTTTTCAGTGCAGTTTTGTCTTTAAAAAAATTACTATAAGAANATATAGTGTATTATGATGGACATTGCTGACAGGATATTGTATAGCAGTAAATATCAACAATTGGATTAAATATATCTCAAAAATGCAATGCTTAGAGAAAAATAAGTCAAGGGAAAGTTTTTCAGTGCAGTTTTGTCTTTAAAAAAATTACTATAAGAAATACTGCTAAAGGTTTTATACCATTACAGTGGTTAAAAATATTAGCATATAACAAACAGCTCAATATCAAAAGCAGCTTAATATCAAAAACAACCCAATCAAAAAATGGGCAGAAGACTTGAACAGACATTTCTCCAAAGAAGACATAGATGTGGTCAAGAGGCACATGAAAAGATGTTCAATAGAGCTAATTATTAGAAAAATGCAAATCAAAACTACAATGAGGTATCACCTAACACCAGTAAGAGTGGCCATTATTTAAAAGTCTACAAATAGTAAATACTGGAAAGAGTATGGAGAAAAAAGAACCATCCTACACTATTGGTGGGAATATAAGTTAGTGCAGCCATTTTGGGGGACAGTATTGCTGCTGCTAAATCGCTTCAGTCGTGTCTGACTCTGTGCAACCCCATAGATCGCAGCCCACCAGGCTCCCCCATCCCTGGGATTCTCTAACAAGAACACTGAAGTGGGTTGCCATTTCCTTCTCCAATGCATGAAAGTGAAAAGCGAAAGTGAAGACGCTCAGTCATGTCCGACTCTTAGCGACCCCATGGACTGCAGCCTACCAGGCTCCTCTGTCTATGGGATTTTCCAGGCAAGAGTACTGGAGTGGGGTGCCATTGCCCTCTCTAGTATTAAGGTTTCTCAAAAAACTAAAAATAAACATCATATGATCCTGCAATCCTACTCCTGGGCATATATCCAGAGAAGATTCTAATTTAAAAAGATACATCACCCCAATGTTCATAGCAGCACTATTTACAATAGCCAAGGAATGAAAGCAACTTAAATGTCCATCAACAGATGAATGGATAAAGAAGACGTGGTATGTATACACACACACACACCAGAATACTACTCAGNTGATCCTGCAATCCTACTCCTGGGCATATATCCAGAGAAGATTCTAATTTAAAAAGATACATCACCCCAATGTTCATAGCAGCACTATTTACAATAGCCAAGGAATGAAAGCAACTTAAATGTCCATCAACAGATGAATGGATAAAGAAGACGTGGTATGTATACACACACACACACCAGAATACTACTCAGCCATAAAAAGAATGAAATAATGTCATTTGCAGTAACATAGAAATTAACATACTCCTAAAATAAGTCAGAGAGAAAGATAAACATGATATGGTGTCACCTATAGGTGGAATCTAAAAAAATAATATAAACTTGTTTACACAATAGAAATAGACTCACAGATATAGAAAACAAGCTTATGGTTGCCAAAGGAGATAGTGAAAGTCACTTAGTTGTGTCCAGCTCTTTGCAAACAGATTGACTGTAGCCTACCAGGCTCCTCTGTCCATGGAATTCTCCAGGCCAGAATACTGGAGTGGGTAGCCATTCTGTTCTCCAGGGGATCTTCCCAGCTCAGAGAGCAAACACAGGTCTCCCACGTTGTAGGTAGATTCTTTACCATCTGAGCCACCAGAGAAGACCAAAGGAGATAGTGAAGAGAGACAGATTAGTTTAGGGGCTTGGGATTAACATATACATACTACTATACATAAAATAGATAAACAAGGAAGCACTGTATAGCACAGGGAATTATACTCTATAATTATACTCAATAACCTATAATTGAAAAGAATTTGAAACAGTACATATATATATATATATTTAACAGTTATATGTAAGAAAGGAATATATATATATAAACAACTTAGAACAGTGCTGAGTGTACACTAAGTGCTCAGTAAACACTGGTCATTAATTATTTATGTCCAGATATATGTAGAAATATATGGCTTCCCTAGTGGCTTAGAGTGTAACGAATCTGCCTGCAATGCAGGAGACCTGGGTTCAATCCCTGGGTCAGAAAGATCCCCTGGAGAAGGGAATGGCAACCCACTCCAGTATTCTTGCCTGGATAATTCCATGGACAGAAGAATCTGGTGGGCTACAGTTCATGGGGTTGCAAAGAGTCAGACACAGCTGAGTGATTAACATACTTCTATCTGTAGAAAAGTATGATAATATCAACTGGAACTCATTATATTAGATGCCTTTATTTTGGGGGCTCCAAAATCACTGCAGTCGGTGACTGCAGTCATGAAATTAAAAGATGTTTGCTCCTTGGAAGAAAAGCTATGACGAACTTAGTATATTAAAAAGCAGAGACATTACTTTGCTGACAAAGGTCCATCTAAGTCAAAGCTATGGTTTTTTCCTGTAGTCATGTATGAATGTGAGAGTTGGACTATAAAGAAAGCTGAATGCAGAAGAATTGATGCTTTTCAACTGTGGTGTTGGAGAAGACTCTTGAGAGTCCCTTGGACTGCAAGGAGATCAAGCCAGTCCATCCTAAAGGAAATTTGTCCTGAATATTCATTGGAAGGGCTGATGCTGAAACTCCAATACTTTGGTCAGGTGGCCAAAGAATTCGAAGAACTGAGTCATTGGAAAAGACCCTGATGTCGGGAAAGATTGAAGGTGGGAGGAGAAGAGGATGATAGAAGATGAAATAGTTGGATGGTATCACTGACTTGATGGACATGAGCAAGCTCTGAAGTTGGTGATGGACAGGGAAGCCTGGTGTGCTGCAGTCCATCGGTTCACAAAGAGTTGGACACGCCTGAGCGACTGAATTGAACTGAACTTAGGGAGAAACAGAGCAGAGAGGTCAACTAGGAAAAAATGAGAACTTCACCTTTATTCACTGTTAAAACAAAATAAATATATGAAACCAAAGTAGAAAGAATGATGAAGAAAATGATGATGGGGATGATGATGTGAATGATGCCAGTTTTAAAACCTGAATGTCCAAGAGTAGAAGCAACACAAAGGCAGACGGACCTGAGGGGGAGTCAAGACAAATGTCACAATTTTAATATGTCTGCCTCGTTTTAATTGAGGCTCAGGCATGGGAAGGATGCCAGGTTAATAAACAGAAGAAGGGACTTCAAGCAGAGCAGCTGGATCAGCCTAAAAGGAAACCTTCTAAGCAGGGCTGCAGAGCAAGCTGATCTGCAATTCAAAGAGTAAACAAACTTCTCAGGAAGTTAGAGGCAACAGTACCAGTGCCTTCTAATTAGAGCTGATACCTAGAGAGTTTGTTCAAACCAGAACAGAGCAAGTGACAGGATTTAGAGGATGCTGATATCACTCATAAGCAAACACTCAACAAGGCTATGGGGGGGCTTGAAAAACACCTGGCGACAATTGTCACGGACTTCAGTCTCTGAGAGGTCCTGAGGAAGAGCAGCTGTAGGGGACTGGGCAGAAGGGCCAGATACTGGGATGCCATGAAATAAAGACCAGAATGGAAAGAGCTGCAAAAATGACCTAATCCTGCAACACAAACCTAGAGCTACAGCTCTAGAAGTCGATTTCTCCTTCATAGGTGCCAGACTGGGTCTACAGCTTGTGAAATTTCAAATATTATAGCACAGCTAGAAGAGTCTGAAGGCAAGGGATCAGACCAGGCAATTTCCACAAGAAAGTAGCTCTGATCTGAGAGAGGCTACTGCTCTCCTGCATCCCAATTTCTTCTTTCCTCCCTCCCTACCGTTCCACCCTCTCTATAGTTTTCCATCCATCAAGAGGACTAACTAGCATCACAGATTTGAGGCTGTTCCAGAAATTCCTGTTTAGAAGTGGGCCAAGTAATTTGCCTCTTAATCCTTCAATTTCCTTATTTCTATAACTGGGATTATAACACCTAATTTAAATGTTATAGGATTCATCATAGTGATACATTCAAGAGGTTTAGCCCACAGCCAGGCAGAGAAATGAAGAAGGAAATGGTAATCCACTCTAGTATTCTTGCCTGGAGAATTCTGTGGACAGAGAAGCCTGGTGCGCTTCTGTCTATGGGTCACACAGAGTCAGACACAACTGAAGCAACTTAGCAGCAGCAGTAGGCAGAGAAATGCTGAATAAATTGACTTCAATTATTTCTAGTACTCACCACTTAGTAGGCATTCAATAAATGCCTTCAAATTAATTCAGCTAATTAATTCAATGTGATGTAAAAAGTTGGAGCCTCTAGGCAGATGACTACTAGCAGAATAGCTGAGTTAATCCAAATATATGTCTTCTTTTTCTCCAGATGTGAAGGTCAGTTGTTATGAATTCACATAGGCTTTCATGATTAACCTTTTACCTCCTGACATCTAACTTGAAATTTTTATTCTGCTCTCAGAACTGTACTACTTTTCATTTTCAAATGTCAATGTCTGACTGCATGTAACACTGAGCGAGTGGAACACAAGGACAATGGTCTAGATTTTGACAAAGATGACCAGATACTTAACAACCAATGCAGTTATCAAAGCTCATATATTCAGAATATCAAGTGTACAATAAACCACATAATTCACCCATTTCTGATATTTGGCATTTGCCAGTTTCTGAGCTGCCACTCTGAATTCACATACATGTCTCCTGATATATGTCTCCTAATACATGTTTCTCAGCCAGAAACATCAAGAATCATGGAAACAAATTCTAAGTGATATTTCTTACTGGGTGGTCTCCAAATGGCTTGATTGCCTATCCAATTAAAAATTGTGACTTCAACAAACTCTCTGTGTTCTACTATCATTAACTAAGCTTCAACACACATAACTTCTTTATGAACAAAGGTGGATGTAAAATTTAATTTCAATAAGTTTTCTTTATAATTTAAAAAATTAATTGGCCATCTTTTTTATGAGGGATATAACGTTTATTTCTACAGGTTTAAGTTACAAATGTTAAACACTAAAGTATAAAAATAATGATCAGACAAATCAGATCAGAAACTCAAATGCCTATGGAGGCCTGGAACCAAACATAGAGTGAAGAGGGTCAGGCAGAAGATAGTGGAGGAAAGTATGGAGATTGGTAGAAACTGGGAGGCCCATTCATTGGTTTAATTCGATTGATGATACACAGAAATTCCAGTTCAGTATTGCTAAAGTCTCATATGATCCAATATAAGGCAGGAACTGGCCATCTTCTTGACAGATATGATTAGGTGACCATTGTTCTGACTTTGTGGCAGGTTGCCAAAGAGCTACTCCTAGAACTCTAGCTACCATGCTTCAGTTTTTTATATTTGTATTTTTCTGCTATGTTTCAACCTACAGATTTAAGACCATCTTTTACTTGGTGGAGTATACTGTGCTTTAAGTTAATAAACATGCAAGAATGATACTGAATCAGTCCCTCCAAAAGGTGGGACTTTGGTCTTCCTTCAGAGTAACCCATAGACCATTTGTGAACAACTCACACAATGACCAGATGAATGTACCATTTTTAATCCATATACTAAACCCTGATGAAGCTTAAGGTATTAATACTTTTAATATTATATAACAATTGAAATGGAAGTTCTAGTACTTTGTCCTCGTTCCCTAATGGATTACCTGCTCACTTCATTATACGTATGCTCCTAACTCTCTTTGGATATTACTGACATGAATGATTTACCTGAGGTAATATACACTTCAACAGCAACACAAATATTTTAGGAATAATAATAATAATAAAAAAATAGTCTTATGAGAGTCCACTTAAAAAAATTACCTGATAAGAATCTCACACTGAAAAAGTCCTGAACCATATAAGTAAACAAATTCTAAAGGTGTCATTTGCTTATGGGCCCACACACATGAGCAGAAGAGAAGCTGAATAGATTAATGTTGCCATAAGCCCCAAGCCCCATCATTAATGGAAAAAAGTCTTGCTGGGGTAGCAGCAATCAGAACCTTCTTTGGACATCCTCCATATGCACTGTACTTAGGGCAAAATATGGGTTCACCAGGCTTTGCCTTGGCCTGCTATGTAAGTCACTGTGTGATATTTATGGTGTGTCTGAATCTAATCTGTTTTTCACTGCCATCCTACTCAAACCAGACCTGGTTGTACTGACTCATGATTTCCATAGTAGTAACAGAATGATACACAGAGCCTCAGAAAAGAACCCACTCATTAGTTCCATTGTCATTTTTTGGTTAAGTCAGTTCTGAAAAGGCTATTGCAACCACAAGCTGAATCTATTAACTGGAAAGAAGTGTTTCATTCATTAGAGTATTGCCTTGTATTGTATACTTGATATGAAAAATAAGTTTATAGGCAACAACCAACACTTTAAAATTCTTACTTTAAATCCTTTCCTCCAAAGTATTTTATTTGTATTTTGGAGAAGCAAATGCCCTACTTTGCACATATATTCATGTTTTCCATCTCTTCCCCACCCTTTCTGGTTTTAAATAATGAATAATATATATCTCAGTGTTCCACTTCTACTTGGAGAAATTTATGAATACCCGAAAGGACTACTGTGGCATATATACTCCCCTTTTAAAAACTATTTTCCATGTCTACAAAACTCAAATATGGTAAAGATTTATTTGTAAGTTTTTGGGGAGGCCAGGTAATATTTCTCCAGGAAGAAAGGAGCTTTGTAGGTTATTTATAAAGTGGTAATGTGTGTGTGAAAGAGAGAGAGAGGAGAGAGTGCAGTTGTATGTGGGACCACAGTTAAATATTTTCCAGTAACTTGGAGAAAAGGGACCTTAGAAATGACTTGGCCTAATGTCACTGATTAACATAGACATAAAAATCCTCAACAAAATTCTAGCAACAGAATCCAACAACAAATAAAAAGAATCATACATCATGACCAAGTGGGTTTTATTCCAAGGATGCAAGGATCTTTTAAAACTTGCAAATCAATCAATGTGATACACCATATTAACAAATTGAAGAATAAAAACCAAATGATTATATCAAAAGACACAAAAGCCTTTTACAAAATTCGACACCCATTTATTACAAAAACTCTCCAGAAAACATAGAATAGAATGAACATACTTCAACATAATAAAAGCCATATACAACAAACCCAAAGCAAATATTATCCTCAATGGCAAAAAACTGAAAGCATTTCCTCTAAAATCAGGAATAAGACAAGGGTGCTGACTCTCACCACTATTATCCAACTAGTTTTGGAATTCATAGCAATAGCAATCAGAGAAGAAAAAGAAGTAAAAGGAATCCAGACTGGAAAAGAAGTAAAACTCTCACTGTTTGCAGATGATGTGATCTTCTACATAGAAAATCCTAACGATACCACCAGAAAATTACTACAGCTAATCAATGAATACAGTAAAGTTTCAGGATATAAAACTAATACACAGAAATCCCTTGCACTCCTATATACTAACAATGAAAAAAACAGAGAAATTAAGGAAACAATCCCATTCACCATTGTAACAAAAAAGAATGAAATACTTACCTAAAGAAACAGAAGACCTATATGTAGAAAACTATAAAACACTGATGATAGTGTTGTGTCAAAGATGACACAAATAGATAGAGAAATACACCATGTTCATGGATTGGAAGAATCAATATAGTGAAAAGGAATATACTACCCAAAGAAATCTATAGATTCAATGCAATCCATATCAAGCTACCAACAATAGTTTTCATAAAACTAGAACAAATAATTTCATAATTTGTATGGAAACAAAAAATTTCTAATAGCCAAAGCAATTGAGAAAGGAGAATAGAACAGAAAGTATCAACCTTCCTGACTTCAGACTCTACTACAAAGCTACAGTCATCAACACAGTATGATACTGACACAAAGACAGAAATGTAAATCAGTGAAACAAAATAGAAAGCCCAGAGACAAATCCATGCACCTATGGACACCTTCGGGCTTCCCTGGTGGCTCAGATGTTAAAGAATCTGCCTGAAATGCAGGCAACCAGGGTTCAATCCCTGGGCTAGGAAGATCCCCTGGAGAAGGGCATGGCAATCCACTCTAATATTCTTACCTGGAGAATCCCATCAACAGAGGAGTCTGGTGGGGTATAGTCCACGGGATCACAAAGAGTCAGACATGACTGAGTGACTAACACTTACTTATGGACACCTTATCTTTGACAGAGGAAGCAAAAATATACAATGGAGAAAAGACAGTCTCTTTAACAAGTGGTGCTGGGAAAACTGGTCAACTACATGTAAAAGAATGAAACTGGAACACTTTCTAACACCATACACAAAAATAAACTCAAAATAGATTAAAGATCTAAATGTAAGATCAGAAAATATGAAACTCTTAGAGAAAACATAGGCAGAACACTCTGACAAATCACAGCAAGATATTCTATGACCCACTTCTGAGAGTAATGGAAATAAAAACAAAAATAAACAAAAGGGACCTAATTAAACTTAAAAGTGTTTGCACAATAAAGAAAACAATTAGCAAGGTGAAACAGCATCTTTCAGAATGGGAGAAAATAATAGCAACCAAAACAACTGACAAAGAATTAATCTCCAAAATACATAAGCAGCTCACGCAGCTCAATACCAGAAAAATGAACAACCCAATCAAAAAGTGGTCAAAAGAAATAAACAGACATTTCTCCAAAGAATACATACAAATGGCTAATAAACACATGAAAATATGCTCAGCATCACTCATTATCATAGAAATGCAAATCAGAACCACAATGAGGTATCATCTCACGCTGGTCTGATTGACTGCCATCAAAAAGTCTACAAACAATAAATGCTGGAGAGGTTGTGTAGAAAAGGGAACCCTCTTACACTGTTTGTGGCAGTGCAAACTGGTACAGCCACAATGGAGAGCAGCATGGAGATTCCTTAAAAAACTGGGAACAGAACTGCCATACAACCCAGCAATCCCACTGCTGGGCATACACACTGAGGCAACCAGAATTGAAAGAGACACATGGACCCCAGTGTTCATTGCAGCACTGTTACAATAGCTAGGATATGAAAGCAATCTAGATGTTCACTGACAGAGGAATGGATTAGAAAGTTGTGGTACATATACACAATGGAGTATTCAGTTCAGTTGCTCAATCATGTCTGACTCTTTTCGACCCCATGATTTGCAGCACGCCAGGCCTCCCTGTCCATCACGAACTCCCGGAGTTCATTCAAACTCATGTCCATCGAGTCGGTGATGCCATCCAGCCATCTCATCCTCTGTTGTCCCGTTGCTGCTGCTGCTAAGTCGCTTCAGTCGTGTCCGACTCTGTGTGACCCCACAGATGGCAGCCCACCAGGCTCACCCCTCCCTGGGATTCTCCAGGCAAGAACGCTGGAGTGGGTTCCCATTGCCTTCTCCTTACTCAGCTATAAAAAGGAACACATTTGAATCTATTCTAATAAGCTGGGTGAAACTGGAGCCTACAGAGTGAAGCAAGTCAGAAAGAGAAACACCATTACTGTATATTAATGAATATATATGGTATTTAGAAAGATAGTAATGACGACTCTATATATAAGGCAGCAAAAGAGACACAGATGTAAAGAACAGATTTTGGGGCTCTGTGGGAGAAGGTGAGGGTGGGATGATTTGAGAGAACAGCATTGAAACATATATATTACCGTATGTAAAACAGATGACCAATCCAAATGTGCTGCATGCAGAAGGGCACTCAAAGCTGGTATTCTGGGAGAACCCAGAGGGGTAGGGTGGGCAGGGCAGTGGAAGGGAGTTCAGGAGGGGGGACATATGTGCACCTGTGGCTGATTCATGTTGATGCATGGCAAAAACCACAATAGTATAAAGTAATTATCTTCCAACTGAATTATTTTAAAAAAGAAATCACTTGGTCTCTTTGGATATAATTTAAGTGGAAAACTATCAGAATTAAAGAGGAAAGGGGGAGGGGATATAAATTAGAAGTTTGGGATTAACATATCTATATTACTATATATAAAATCAATAACCAGTAAGAACCTACAGAAGAGCACAGAAACCATATTCAGTATCTTGTAATAACCTACCATGGAAAAGAGGCTAAAAAAGAAATAGATTTATGTACATATATGCATCCAGTCCCATCAGTTCATGGCAAATAGATGGGGAAACAGTGGAAACAATGGCTGACTTTATTTTTCTGGGCTCCAAAATCACTGCAGATGGTGATTGCAGCCATAAAATTAAAAGACGCTTACTCTTTGGAAGGAAAGTTATGACCAACCTAGACAGCATATTAAAAAGCAGAGACATTACTTTGTCAACAAAGGTCCATCCAGTCAAGGCAATGGTTTTTCCAGTAGTCGTGTATGGATGAGAGAGTTGGACGATAAAGAAAGCTGAGAACTGAAGAATTGATGCTTTTGAACTGTGGTGTTGGAGAAGACTCTTGAAAGTTCTTTGGACTGCAAGGAGATCCAAACAGCCCATCCTAAAGGAGATCAGTCCTGGGTATTCATTGGAAGGACTGATGTTGAAGCTGAAACTCCAATACTTTGGCCACCTGATGTGGAGAGCTGACTCATTGGAAAAGACCCTGATGCTGGGAAAGACTGAGGGCAGGAGGAAAAGGGGACGATAGAGGATGAGATGGTTGAATGGCATTACCAGCTCAATGGGCGTGGGTTTGGGTGGACTCCGGGAGTTGGTGATGGACAGGGAGGCCTGGAATGCCTCAGTTCATGGGGTCCCAAAGAGTCGGACATGACTGAGCAACTGAACTGAACTGAATGAACTGAACTGAGATGTGTGTAAGTCTATTCTTACAGATTTAGATCTGATCTTTGCGACCCCATGGATGGTAACCTACCAGGCTCTGCCATCCATGGGATTTTCCAGGAAAGAATACTTGAGTGGGCTGCCATTTCCTTCTCCAGAGGATCTTCACAACCCAGGGATCGAACCCAGGTCTCCTGCATTGCAGACAGATGCATTACCATCTGAGCCACCAGGCAAGCCCATTCTATATATGCTGCTGCTGCTGCTAAGTTGCTTCAGTCGTGTCTGACTCTGTGTGACCCCAAGATGAGAGCCCATCAGGCTCCCCCATCCCTGGGATTCTCCAGGCAAGAACACTGGAGTGGGTTGCCATTTCCTTCTCCAATGCATGAAAGTGAAAAGTGAAAGGGAAGTTGCTCAGTCGTGTCTGACTCTTCACAACCCCATGGACTGCAGCCTACCAGGCTCCACCATCCGTGGGATTTTCCAGGCAAGAGTACTGGAGTGGGATGCCATTGCCTTCTCCGCATTCTATATATAGATATAGATAAAACTGAATCACTTTGCTNGGGGGACACATGTGCACCTGTGGCTGATTCATGTTGATGCATGGCAAAAACCACAATAGTATAAAGTAATTATCTTCCAACTGAATTATTTTAAAAAAGAAATCACTTGGTCTCTTTGGATATAATTTAAGTGGAAAACTATCAGAATTAAAGAGGAAAGGGGGAGGGGATATAAATTAGAAGTTTGGGATTAACATATCTATATTACTATATATAAAATCAATAACCAGTAAGAACCTACAGAAGAGCACAGAAACCATATTCAGTATCTTGTAATAACCTACCATGGAAAAGAGGCTAAAAAAGAAATAGATTTATGTACATATATGCATCCAGTCCCATCAGTTCATGGCAAATAGATGGGGAAACAGTGGAAACAATGGCTGACTTTATTTTTCTGGGCTCCAAAATCACTGCAGATGGTGATTGCAGCCATAAAATTAAAAGACGCTTACTCTTTGGAAGGAAAGTTATGACCAACCTAGACAGCATATTAAAAAGCAGAGACATTACTTTGTCAACAAAGGTCCATCCAGTCAAGGCAATGGTTTTTCCAGTAGTCGTGTATGGATGAGAGAGTTGGACGATAAAGAAAGCTGAGAACTGAAGAATTGATGCTTTTGAACTGTGGTGTTGGAGAAGACTCTTGAAAGTTCTTTGGACTGCAAGGAGATCCAAACAGCCCATCCTAAAGGAGATCAGTCCTGGGTATTCATTGGAAGGACTGATGTTGAAGCTGAAACTCCAATACTTTGGCCACCTGATGTGGAGAGCTGACTCATTGGAAAAGACCCTGATGCTGGGAAAGACTGAGGGCAGGAGGAAAAGGGGACGATAGAGGATGAGATGGTTGAATGGCATTACCAGCTCAATGGACGTGGGTTTGGGTGGACTCCGGGAGTTGGTGATGGACAGGGAGGCCTGGAATGCCTCAGTTCATGGGGTCCCAAAGAGTCGGACATGACTGAGCAACTGAACTGAACTGAATGAACTGAACTGATATGTATGTAAGTCTATTCTTACAGATTTAGATCTGATCTTTGCGACCCCATGGATGGTAACCTACCAGGCTCTGCCATCCATGGGATTTTCCAGGAAAGAATACTTGAGTGGGCTGCCATTTCCTTCTCCAGAGGATCTTCACAACCCAGGGATCGAACCCAGGTCTCCTGCATTGCAGACAGATGCATTACCATCTGAGCCACCAGGCAAGCCCATTCTATATATGCTGCTGCTGCTGCTAAGTTGCTTCAGTCGTGTCTGACTCTGTGTGACCCCAAGATGAGAGCCCATCAGGCTCCCCCATCCCTGGGATTCTCCAGGCAAGAACACTGGAGTGGGTTGCCATTTCCTTCTCCAATGCATGAAAGTGAAAAGTGAAAGGGAAGTTGCTCAGTCGTGTCTGACTCTTCACAACCCCATGGACTGCAGCCTACCAGGCTCCACCATCCGTGGGATTTTCCAGGCAAGAGTACTGGAGTGGGGTGCCATTGCCTTCTCTGCATTCTATATATAGATATAGATAAAACTGAATCACTTTGCTATACACCTGAAACTGACACACACTCTAAATCAATTATATCTCAATAAAAATTTAAAAAAAAAATAAAATGAGCTTGGTTAGTGAAGACTTTTGAATAAATGGAATCACCAAAATATATTCCTAACTCCTTTTTTTCACTGTTCAAGATGGATGTAGCCAGGCAAGTTTCTCTGGGAGGTAAATGTTTCCGTTTCAGAGATAGACAGCCAATCTACAGAGCTTGATGTCTCAAGATTTTATCTAGCTGCCAGTTCTATCTCTGAATATTTTTTACAGCTTTTTTGAGGCATAGTTTATACATCATGATAGATACTCATCAAAAGTATACAGTTGAATAATTTTACTAAATTTATATAGCTTTGTAATCATGACCACAAACCAGTTTTAGTACATTTCCCTCACCCAAAAAGTTCCCTTCTACCATGTGCAATCAATTCTCACTCACAATCCCAGACTATCTAAATTTGCCTTCTGACTCTACAGATTCACCTTTTCTTGAAATTTTATATAAGTGGAGTCATAAATATATAGTCTTTTGTGTTAAGCTTTTTTCATCTAGAATGAGGTACTTGAAATTCATCCATGTATATTGTAAATCATTTTTTAAACTGATGAATAGCATCCCCTTGTATAGCTCTAAATTTATCTATTTGCCTGTCGGGGATATTTGGAGTGCATGAATAAGCTGCCATGAATAACCAAGTCTTTAAATGGACCTATATCTTAATTTCTCTTGAATAGATACCTAGGCATGGAACTGCTAGGTCGGATATAAGCATATGTAAGTGTACCCATTTTACATACGCAATAGCAATGTCAGAGGATTTCAGTTTCTCTAAAAACCTCACCAGCATTTAGTAGTCTAAGTCTTTTGGATTACAGCCATTTTAGTGGGTGTGTAGAAGTATATCACTGTGATCTTAATTTGTATTTCTCTAATAATTAATGATTTTGTATTTCTCTAATGATTAATGAGTTGGACTGTGAAGAAGGCTGAGCGCCAAAGAATTGATGCTTTTGAACTGTGGTGTTGGAGATGAATCTTAAGTCCCTTGGACTGCAAGGACATCCAACTAGTCCATTCTGAAGGAGATCAGCCCTGGGATTTCTTTGGAAGGACTGACGCTAAAGCTGAAACTCCAGTACTTTGGCCTCCTCATGCCAAGAGTTGACTCATTGGAAAAGACTCTGATTCTGGGAGGGCTTGGGGGCAGGAGGAGAAGGGGACGACAGAGGATGAGATGGCTGAATGGCATCACTGACTCGATAGATGTGAGTCTGAGTGAACTCCGGGTGTTGGTGATGGACAGAGAAGCCTGGCTTGCTGCAATTCATGGGGTCACAAAGAGTCGGACACGACTGAGCAACTGAACTGAATGATTAATGATATTAAACATCCTTTCAGGCACTTGTTGACAATTTGTACATCTTATTTGTGAAGTGTCTATTCATATATGTTGCCCATTTTTTTAAAAAATTAGGTTGTCTTGTTGTTGAACAAGAAATATGCTATATATATTCTGGTACAATGCCTTTATCAGATATGTTTTGCAAATATTTTATACCAACTTGTTAGTGGTCTTTTCACTTTCATTCTTTTGAAGAATAATAAGTTTTTAAATTTTTATAAAGTCAAACTGATCAATTACTCCTTTTATTGATCTAAGCAATTATTGTCTAACTCAAGTCACAAAGATTTCTCTTGATTTCTTCCAGAAGTTTTATGATTTTAGCTCTTAAATTTAGGGCTATGATTCATTTTGAGTTAACTGAGCCTAACTCCTTACCTACTAGGCACAACCATGGGAGTAAAATCACTTCAGACCAGCCACTCAAGCAGGCAAGACAAAGTACAAATGCAGACTTCCTTGACAGAACAAGATGGCCAAACTTCTCAAACGTGGTCAGCTATTCCACCACCCTGAGAGCAGTTTGGATATTTTTTTAACTTTTACAAAATTTCCAAAATTAAGTGAAAAGTTTTATCTTTCTGTAATTTTATCTCTCTCTCTTTCTTGGATTAAGAGGTAAGGAAGTAGGCTCTTTTTTTTTTTTTTACTTCTTGCCTCCTGTATATCTAATTTTTCCAGCTGATAAGACTATCTACTCCTTCACAGAATTGCTTTGGCACCTTTGCTGAAAGCCAATTGACCATAAATGTAAGAATGTGTCTCCCTTAACATAATGCAAATCACAATATCCTCTCAGAATAACTTGACTCTCACATAAAAGAGCTTTTCTCTAAGGAATGCACAGCTGAGCCCACTTTCTCACTTTAAATAAATTAAATGGAATTCCAATTCATAAATAAGTTTTAAGTGCCGTTAACCTGAGTTTTTTTTTTTTAATTTTTATTTTTTAGTTTGTTTTGCTTTACAATACTGTACTCATTTTGCCATACATTGACATAAATCAGCCATAAGTGTACCTGAGTTCCCAATCTGGACCCCCCCCTTTCCTCTCCCTCCCCACACCATCCCTCCAGATCATCCCCACCCATCAGTCCCAAGCCTTCTGCATCAAACCTAGACCGGCAATCCGTTTCCCTTATGATATCATACATGTTACAATGCCATATTCCCAAATCCTCCCACCCTCTCCCTCTCCCACAGAGTCCAAAAGGCTGTTCTACACATCTGCGTCTCTCTTGCTGTCTCGCGTACAGGTTTAACACCACCATCTTTCTAAATTCCTGAGTTTTTGAATGCACAAAGCTGAAGACCTAACACGGAAATATTTCTTAAGGTGATTATAATCTTGGGAAGACCCTTGGCAGTCAGTCAGGCTCTTCAGATATTATTTTCTAGAAACTTTCCAACTTTAATCACAAATATCTGCTGAGCCTCTTTTTTCAATTAATTAATTTATTTTAATTGGAGGCTAATTACTTTACAGTACTGTGGTGGTTTTTGCCATCCATCAACTTGACTCAGCCACAGAGGCACATGCTGAGCTTCTTCTATGTGGGAGTCATTATGAAAGAGTCAAAGAAATAGAAACTGTGTCATTATTCCTCTGATATGTGCCAGTATGACCAGATTGTTCACATTCAGCCTTCATGATTAGTGGGCTCTACACCACATTGGTTATAAATATTTTGACCATCACATTGAACAAAAGATATGGTTCTCAGTCTTCCATGAGCTAGCTGGAGAGCTAAGATAGCTACACAGTTAAAATGATCAAGGTAGTAAACGGTATGTTAGAGTCAGAAGATGAAGAGAGGGAAGGTCACAGAGAGATACTGGTAATGTTAGTTTAAAAAACTAGAAAAAATAATTTTCTAAAAGTAAAATCAGTTTTTAAAAAAATAATATTACACAAATGTCAGGCTTTGGAGAGTTACAACTTATTGCCTCAATTATCTTAGGCAGTGATACCTGATAAAAAATTATTTTAAAATAATAATTTTGACTGCCTTACTAGGTATTAGGCTATGAACAGAATTACCTCACTCCACTAGGCTATAGCTATAACTATGCTACGCTATGGGCTATATCATGCCTAATCCTTACAACAAACCTAATAAATAGAAGACATTATTACAGCCATAGGCCTAACCTGGCCATCTTGAAATAAAAATAAGGCTACAAAAAGACAATAATATTCAAATAAAAATATTTTAACCCTGATGCCTATAATGAAAATTTTATTTTCCGAGCTTCCTCACTCTAAGGAATGACTCCGAATTCAAGGAATGATTGTGTAGATTATAAATTATTTTTCCTCTTTGGCTCTTGCCTCCTGCCTTTGGCCAAGAGGGGCCTGAAANCTTGAAATAAAAATAAGGCTACAAAAAGACAATAATATTCAAATAAAAATATTTTAACCCTGATGCCTATAATGAAAATTTTATTTTCCGAGCTTCCTCACTCTAAGGAATGACTCCGAATTCAAGGAATGATTGTGTAGATTATAAATTATTTTTCCTCTTTGGCTCTTGCCTCCTGCCTGTGGCCAAGAGGGGCCTGAAATTCATTCACAGACAATAGGACCAGTCACCATGGTAACTAGTCTTTGGACAGCCAATTTCATGGTCTCAATTTCTTCCAGTGATGTCCTACCACTCTCACTGATGAAGTTCATGGTGATTTTGAATTTTCAGTGTTCATCAAGATATAGGAAAGTGACGCTCCTCTCTCCATTGTCATGCTGAGTCCTGGAGCCTACTGCATAAGCAAGTTTTATTAAGCACAAGCACAAGCATGTCCCTGAGGTTGACCATGATGACAGAAAAATAAGGCAGCAAGAAACTGACTAGTTTCTGTGTCAAGATGTATATCTTTCCCAACACTCCACCATTCAATCCCTTGAGATTGAAGAAATTCATACTTCTCCTAGTATTAAAGACTACACAACTCTTGCTCCAGAATGAAGTACTGAGCTGACTGATAGGTGCTTTAGGAGAACATTCACTCATTACCCTATCTTCATTTTACAGCTAAGAAAACAGAGGCAAAGAGAATTTAAGTGAGTTGCCTAACAGCATACATCAGCAGACACGAAATACAAGCTTAATATTTTCAAATTCCCAAAACTGATATTTTTTTCACTCTGTTTTATTGTCTCTCAAATCCATATTAATTGCAGATAAGTCAGTTCTGGGTAGGTTGGATCTGAGGAAAGGGCAGTCTAAATGTGTTCTCTCATCCTTGCAGACAAAGCTCATCAAATAATATTTTAAAGGTACCTGGTAGCTTACAAGATCTCTTGTTTTCCCACAGTCTCTAGTCTGAAAGAATATTTGTGCAAACCAGAATGTGAGCTGTTAGTAAATAACCTGAAGCTATTTATTAATTGGGGGTAAATAAAAATGAAATTCTTTGGCATTGTCTTTCTTTGGAATTGGAATGAAAATTGACCTTTTCCAGTCCCATGGCCACTGCTGAGTTTTCCAAATTTGCTGGCATATTGAGTGCAGCACTTTCACAGCATCATCTTTCAGGATTTGGAATAGCTCAACTGGAATTCCATCACCTCCACTAGCTTTGTTCGTAGTGATGCTTTCTAAGGCCCACTTGACTTCACATTCCAGGATGTCTGGCTCTAGGTGAGTGATCACATCATCATGATTATCTGGGTCGTGAAGATCTTTTTTGTACAGTTCTTCCATGTATTCTTGCCATCTCTTCTTAATATCTTCTGCTTCTGTTAGGTCCATACCATTTCTGTCCTTTATCGAGCCCATCTTTGCATGAAATGTTCCCTTGGTATGTCTCATTTTCTTGAAGAGATCTCTAGTCTTTCCCATTCTCTTGTTTTCCTCTATTTCTTTGCATTGATCACTGAAGAAGGCTTTCTTATCTCTTCTCGCTATTCTCTGGAACTCTGCATTCAGATGCTTATATCTTCCTTTCCTTTTCTCTTTTTTTTTTTTCCACCTCTCTTCTTTTCACAGCTATTTTTAAGGCCTCCCCAGACAGCCATTTTGCTTTTTTGCATTTCTTTTCCATGGGGATGGTCTTGATCCCTGTGTCCTGTACAATGTCATGAACCTTATTCCATAGTTCATCAGGCCCACATTATTGAAGTATATTTTACATGCAGTAAGTTTTATCATTTTTAGTGCTCAATCCTATGAGTTTTAATAAACCCATTCACTTGTATAAGCATCACCTAAAGACAGAAATATAGAAAAGTTCTATTACTGCAGAAACTTCCCTTGTGTTCTTTTGTAGTCATCCTTTCCCCTAGCACAGCTGCAGGTAACTACACTGATCTATTTTCTGTCCCTATAGTTTTCCTTTTCCACAATATCAAATAAATGGAGTCATACAGTGTGTTGTGTTTTCAGTCTGAGTTATTTTATTTAGCATAGTGCATTTGAGGTTATCCATGTTGTTGTTTGTTCCTTTTTACTGATTTGTTTCTTTTTACTGGTTAGTAGTATTCCATTTGAATAGACATATCACAGTTGGTTTAGCCATTCACCATTTTTTGGACATTTGGATTGTTTCCAGTGGCTATGATAAATAAAGCTGCTTTGAGCATTTGACTACGAGTCTTGGACATATATTTTCCTTTTTCTTAAGTAAATACCTAGGTATAGGATTGCTGGGCTGTGGCTGCAGTCCATGGGGTCGCTAGGAGTCAGACACGACTAAGCAACTTCACTTTCACGTTTCACTTTCATACACTGGAGAAGGAAATGGCAACCCACTCCAGTGTTCTTGCCTAGAGAATCCCAGGGACGGGGGAGCCTGGTGGGCTACCGTCTCTGGGGTCGCACAGAGTTGGACACGACTGAAGCGACTTAGCAGCAGCAGCAGCAGCAGCAGAATAACTGTAAACTTTATGAGAAACTACCAAAGTGGTTTCTAAAGTGCCTGCACTGTTTTGCATTCCTACTAGTAATATATGAGGGTTCCATTTGCTCCATATCCTTAGCAACAGTTGTCACATGCTGTGAGGTTAAGAGTCTAGGTTCATTATTCCTATCTATCCAGTTTCAACACCATTTATGGAAGCCCAGTTCTTTCTCTACTGAATTGCCTTGGCATCTTTGACCGTGTATGTATGGGTATGTTTTTGGACTCTATTCTATTCTCTGCATCTCTCCTGATGCTAATACTGCATTTTCTTGATTACTGTAGCTCTATAGTTAAGTCATGAAAGCATGCAGTATAAGCACATAGTATAGTTTCTCCAACTTTGTTCTCTCTCGTAATTGTTCTGCTCATTTGTAGTCTTTTGCATTTTCATATAATTTTTAGAATTAATATGTTAATTTCTCTAGAAGAGACTGCTTGGATTTTCATTGGGATTGCATTGAATCTTTTTTCCTGTATATTTATAGCAAGCTTTAATCATAATTGCCAAAACTTGGAAGCAACCAAGATGTCCCTCGATGGGTGTATGTATAAATAGACTGGTGCATCCAATGGAATATTGTTTAGCACTAAAAAGAAATGAGCTATCAAGCCTTGAAAAGACATGGTGGAACCTTCAGTGCATACAGGCATACCTTGTTTTATTGTGCTTTGCTTTATTGCCCTTTTCAGATATTGCGTGTATTTTTTTCTTGCAGTTTTATTGAAACATAGGTGACATACAGCACTGTGTAAGTTTAGGGTGTATGGCATAATCATTTGACTTACATACCTCATGAAATTATTACCACAGTAAGTTTAGTGAACATTAATCATCTCATATACAAAAATAAAAGAAAAAAAACTATTTTTCATTGTGATGAGAACTCTTAGGGTTTACTCTCAACAACTTTCATATATAACATACCACAGTGTTAATTACATTTGTCATGTTGTAAAATTCCTCTCTAATACTTATAAAAGAATTTTCTACGTTTTAACTACCTTCATCCAACTCCCCCTTGCCCCACACCAACCTCCAGTAACCACATATCTAATATCTTTTTCTATAGTTTTGTTTGTTTTTGAGGTATAATTCACCCACAGCATTACATTATTAAATAGTTGCTGTTGTACAACATAGTGATTCAATATTTCTGTGTATTTTTAAATGATCACCACAATGTCTAGTTACCATCTGTCACTATTCAAAGATACTATATTACTTTTGTTAAGCACTAAAAGGAGACTATATTCCCCACACTGTATATTTCATACCCATAGCTTCTTTATTTTGTGGCTGGAGGTTCTAATTCTGAATCTCACTTACCTAGTTTTCTTCTCCCCTCCTCCCACCACCTGTTTATTCTCTGTACCCATGACTCTGTTTCTGTTTTGTTTATTTCTTTTTCTAGAGTCTACATATAAATGCAGCTACATTATATTTGTCTTTCTCTAACTTATTTTACTAGTATAATGCCCCGTAGGTTCATCCAAGTTGTCACAAATGACTAGATTTCATTATTTTTTTGTGGCTGAGTAATATTCCATTACACACACATACATACACACACATTCCCCACATGTTCATTAAACAGTCATCTCTTCATAGCACTTAGGTTGCCACTTAGGTATATTTTAGCTGTTGTAAATAAGGTTACAGTAAACATAGGGGTACATATATCTTTTCGAATTAGTGTTGTTTTTTTTTTTTCTTCAGATAAATCCCCAGGAGTTGAATTGCTGGAGCATATAATAGTTCTATTTTTAAGTTTTTAAGGAGCCTCCATACCATTTTTCATAGTGACTGCATCAGTTTACATTCTTGCCAACATTGCATGTGGATTCGTTTTTTTCTACATCCTCACCAACACTTGTTATGTGTTGTCCTTTTGATAATAGTCATTTTGACAGATGTCAGATATTATCAAACTAGACTACTTCCTCATACCATATACATAAATGAACTCAGTTTGTATTAACAACTTAAATATAAGACCCAAATCCATAAAACTTCTCAAAGAAAACATAGGTAGTATGCTCTTTGACATCAGTGTTAGCAATATTTCTTTAATATGTCTCCTCAGGCAGAAGAAACAAAAGCATAAATAAGCAAATGGGACCTTGCAGTGACTCTTCAGAATAATGTGATGAGTATGGTAGGCTAAATAATGTCCCTCAAAGATATCTACTTACTAATCCATGGAACCTGTCTATATTACCTTCTCTGGCAAAAAGGTGAATATTACCTTATATGGCAAAAGATATGATTAAATTACAGATCTTGAGATGGGAGAATATCCTGGTTTATCCAGGTGGGCTCTAAATACATTCATGGGTTTCCATATAAGAAGAAGGCAGAGGAGATACTATAAAGAGAAGACAATGTGATTGAAGTAGAGAAAGAGATTTGAAGATGCTGCCCTTCTGATATTAATAATGGAGGAAAGAGCTCAAAGGAGTACAGGGAATACAGCTCTAAAAACTTGAAAAGGCAAGGAATGGATTTTCTCCTAGTCTCTGGAGGGAGCATGGCTCTGCTGACACTTTAGTTTTAACCTAGTGAACCCCATTTTGGACCTTTAGCCTGCAGAACTATAAGAGAATAAATGCGTGTTGTTTTAAACCATCATGTTCATAGTAATTTGTTATAGCAACCATAGAAAATGAATAGAGGATGTAAATTTTAACAGTATTGAATTTTTTAATCTGTAAAAATGGTGGATCTCTCCATTTGTTTAGATCTTTAATTTTAAGACTTCTCCGGTAGTGCTAGTGGTAAAGAGCTCTCCTGCCAATGCAGAAGACGTGAGAGACACGTGAGGGTTCGATCCCTGGGTTGGGAAGATCCCCTAGAGAAGGAAATGGCAACCCACTCCAGTATTCTTGCCTGGGAAATCCCATGGACAGAGAAGCCTGGCAGGCTGCAGTCCATGGGGTCACAAAGAGTCAGATATGACTGAAGCAACTTAGCAAAGCTACAAAATTTTTTTTGGTAGTGTTTGTTAGATTTCAGAATCTAAGTCTTGAAGATATTTTGTTAAATTTGTCTTTAGGTATTTCATACTTCGATACTGTTGGAAATGATAGTTTTTTCATAAACTTCTGATTTTAAATATTATTGTTTATAGGAAAGTTGCAGTAAATTATAGTTTTTAAAAATCTGTGTCCATATTCTCCTTGCTAGCATATAGAAATGCAATAAATGTTTCCATTTATTTACTTTGTGTCCTGCAACTTTACTAAATTCGCTAATTAGGTTTGGTAGCTTTTTTGGTCGAGTACTTAGGATTTTCTACATAGACAGCCACATTGTCTGCAAATGTTAGATTTACTCTTTCCTTTCCAAATCTTTATCCTTTTTATTTCTTTTCTTGTATTATATTTGTGGCTAGGGCTTCCAGTACAGTGTTGAATAGTTGTATTGAAGTGGACATACTTCTTGTTTACCGTCTTAGGGGGAAAGTATTTAGTCTTTCACCACTAAGCATTTTTAACTAGGTTTT
>SJYA01001236.1:191573-201738 GCA_006410615.1 Neotragus moschatus
GTATTTATTCTTTCACAACTAAGCATTTTTAACTAGGTTTTTTCTAAACGTGAAAGTCGCTCAGGTGTGTCCGACTCTTTGCAACCCATGGACTATACAGTCCATGGAATCTCCAGGCCAGAATACTGTAGTGGGTAGCTGTTCCCTTCTCCAGGGGATCTTCCCAACCCAGGGATCGAACCCAGGTCTTCTGCATTGCAGGCAGATTCTGTACCAGCTGAGCCACCAGGGAAGTCCAAGTCCAAAGGCCCAGAGCCCTCGGCAGCAGACACTGAAGGAGACTGTCAGGTTTTTTATAGATACCCCTCTATTCCTAATTTGCTTAGAGATTTTATCTTGAATGAGTAGTGAGTTATGTCAAATGTTTCTCCTGGAACTATTGAAATCATCATATGGCTTCTCTTTTTCATTCTATTAATACAGTGAATTACATTGATTTCAAGTGTTAAGCCAAACTTGCAATCCTGGCTAAACCACACTTAGTCATAATGCAGTATTCTTTCTATATATTGTTGGATACAATTTCCTGGTTTTTAGGGGTTTTGCCTCTGTCTTTCTACTGGTTTGTAGTTTTCTTTCTTGGCCAGGTTTGAGTATCAGGGTAATGCTACTGGCTTCATAAAATAAATTGGGAAATGTTCCTCTCCTATCTTTTTCTGAAATAGTTTGTGAAAAATTGGTACTATTTCTTCCTTATGTGTTTGGTACATTTTGTCTGGGCCTAGCATTTTTTGTGAGACTGATTCTAACTACAGTTTCTGTTGTTCTTTAAATAGATATAGGAATATGAGAGTATTTCTTCTTGTGTGAACTTTAATAATATATTTATTTCAAGAAATTTGCTTGCTTGAAGCTGTTCATAACATCCACTTCTAATACCTGTAGGATTTGTCGTGATGTCCCTGATTTCATTCCTGGTATTAGTAATTCATGTTTACTGTTTTTTTCCTGATCACTTTAGCTATCAGCTCAGTTCAGTCACTCAGTCATGTCCGACTCTTTGCAACCCCATGGACTGCAGCACACCAGGCTTCCCTGTCCATCACCAACCCCCCAACCCTGCACATATTCATGTCCATTGAGTCGGTGATGTCATCCAACCATCTCATCCTCTGTCGTCCCCTTCTCCTCCTGCCTTNTTCGTTCCATGGGGGCAGGAGGAGAAGGGGACGGCAGAGGATGAGATGGCTGGATGGCACCACAGACTCGATGAACGTGAGTCTGAGTGAACTCTGGGAGACGGTGATGGACAGGGAGGTCTGGTATGCTGCAATTCATGGGGTCACAAAGAGTTGAACACGACTGAGTGACTGAACTGAACTGAAAAATGAAATTCAGTTTGGTTCTGCAAACAAGCTCATAGAATCCAACACATTCAGATGGTCTTGCAGGACAGGGAAAGAGAGAGTGAGAAAGAGAAGCATTCTGATGTTATCTTCCTGCAGTAGAAAAAATTCCTACTAGGATGGCAGGCACAGATTTAATGGTTGTGGCTTCATCACTAACTGGTTGTTTGTCTCCTTCAGCCAGTCATTACTTGTGTATGGACCCCAGCTACCCAGCTTATCGCCTTTAAGCTGGAGCTAAGAAGGGTGGGTGTGAGGACATGATGATATAAAAGAAACATAAAGGAAAAAAATTCGATACCAACACAACAGCACATTAAGAAACTTTGTTGAATAAATCAATAATATAAATAACAGTCTGGAGTATTAGAAAAACAATGACCTCTGAAGTCACATAAGCTGTGATAATTAAACAAATTAATTCAAATATAACCTCTACCATTAACTAAACCTTTGACCTTGAGCAAGTTTCTCCTCTTAGTTTCAGTTTTCTCATCTCTACACCAGGGCTCATATCGCCAAACTCAGAATAAGGGGCAGGCTGGCTATCTCCCAGGGTGCTCATGTATAGCAGTGCTGGAAGGTCACTGGATTAGATGGCAAATTTAGCACTAGCTGATTTGAGTTCCCAAATACGGCTACTAGTGAAGTCTGGCGATATTTAACCAAAATAGTCTTCTAGTAGACATTTTAAAAATAGAAAACATATATATGTCACTCTAAATAAATAAATGTACATATAAATAATACGTTGGATTAGGGTATAGTGCAGTAATAATTCTGGAAGGTCGATGGCTCAAAAAATAAGGGTTTATGTTTCAATGTTTTATGTAGGCTGGTTGACTGTTCTTCAACCTGAACTTTTATCACCTATGAAATACATGATATTTCCACGTTTACTACAGTAAGTAAATAAAGACATAGAAGATGTATGCTGAGTCACTTTAGTCATGTTTGACTCTGCAACCCTGTGGGCTGTAGCCCACTAACCTCCTCAGTCCATGGGATTCTCCAGGCAAGAACACAGGAGTGGGTTCTAGCCATGCCTCCTCCAGGAGATCTTCCTTACCCAGTGGTCAAACCCACACTTCCTGCATTACAGGCAGATTCTTTATCACTGAGGTACCACGGAAGCCCCTGGCATTTGCTCACGTTGTCTTAAAGTGGCATTCATTACTTCTGCTCCCAGTCTCTTGGATACAATTTTGGCAGAATCAACTTAACTGGGAAATGTAAGGAATACCTTCTGGGCCTCAGATGGCATAATATTTACCAAGCTTAGATACCTAGTGTCTGAGTATAACATCAATATTATGCAGTGATTGTGGGAATTACATTAAATAACTTACAGTAAGAACCTAGGTCAGGGTCTGGCATACACTTAGTGATCAGTAATTGCTACTCTCTTTTTCCCATCCCCAAACTCAAAGGTGAACTTTGCCAATCCTGCAGAATTAACCACAACAACCTATGTACTCCTACCTACTACAGCCGAAGCACTCTCACATCTTGCTCAGGGCACCAGAAAGGGAGACTGAAAATGATAACTGCNAGTATAACATCAATATTATGCAGTGATTGTGGGAATTACATTAAATAACTTACAGTAAGAACCTAGGTCAGGGTCTGGCATACACTTAGTGATCAGTAATTGCTACTCTCTTTTTCCCATCCCCAAACTCAAAGGTGAACTTTGCCAATCCTGCAGAATTAACCACAACAACCTATGTACTCCTACCTACTACAGCCGAAGCACTCTCACATCTTGCTCAGGGCACCAGAAAGGGAGACTGAAAATGATAACTGCATCCCTGTGACAACATGCAGCCCACCTTTCAGATCAGCAAGGTTACAAAGGTATGGCATAATGTTCATATGCTGAGGGTCCTTCTAGGGTTACCCAAGTTTTAAGAAAATAATTGGAACTCCTTAATGTAACACACTTTATAGAGTTGTCACTCCAACTTCCCTCACTTGGATCACAATGCCTCACTCGCACTCACTCTACACTTCAGCTCTGACAAATAGGCTCAGTGTCCCCAGACACCTGTTTTATGTCATGTCTCTGCATGAGCAAGAGCTGGTGAATTTTCCAGGAATGTCTTAAATCACTCTTCACCTGACAACTTGTGCTTTATGTAAACCTCATCGTTTCTGAAATGCTTTCTCTGGCTTTACCAAGATGCCCCCACATGTAAGCCTCACAGCACCCATCTGCATTCCTATATCACAAATTATTGAATTACGAACATTGGCCCAAGGGTCTACCTCCCCACTTTCAAGGTAGAATTTCACAGGAGGCCAGAGCTATGTTGTCTTCCATGCAGGACCTGCAGGGCATAATAAGGTACTTGGCACACTGTAGAGACAAATAGTCATAAAATCAATGAATGGCAACCTCATTTTGTGTTTTGCTTCATATTTCAGATCACAATCCCTTCCTGTGCTCTGACTCCTAGATTTTCCAGCAAATTGTAACCCAAATATGCTACCTCTCTGTCAATTACTGGCTTCAGATGCTTTGGGCCACGTCTGACTCCAGCTGCGTGAAGTCCCAATCTGCATTTGATGACCAAGTTTAAGGGATGGACAGTGCATTGTTTCCAACCAGAAAGGCCTGGAACCAAATCCAAATCCTAGTAAGTAAGGTTACTACTTACTATTTGTGTGAATTCAGGTAGACTCTGTTAAACTCTACCACCTCATTTGCCTCACAAGGAAATTAAGACTTCTGTTTCCACACCATGGGGCTACTGTGGATATTAAAAAGGCATTCTAATTTTTTTATCGACTGTATTTCCATCCAAGCGGAACAACAAAATCTATTTCCTAGAAGTCCCTTTGGGCAGGGAAGAGATTGTTTTCCCAGGAGATTTCTTGAAAAGTTGATTGAAATAACATATAAGACCAAAAGAGGCCTGAGTATGGACATCACACTGTAAGTGACAAACAAATTGTTCCTTAAGGACAGCAGAAAAGAAAGCAACAGGGAAGAAATGAGAGAAAGAAAGTCAGGAATGATGGCCAACTTCTCGGTGACCCCAATTTTTAATTAAGTCTCAGAACATGGAATATACATTTTAGAGTATCTAATAATATACCCTATCACATAATAAGTAGACTATAAACTATAGATGCAACTACCATTTAAAGTGCTGTTGTTATTGTTAACCCAGACTCAGCTATCAGTCAGTTCCACAGTTTTGCAGAAGGGTTCGTTGAAAACTGGAAATATCCACCAGAGCTTTTGTCCTATTTCTCACTCTAGGATAATTTCTACTTGTATCCTGCTTTTCTTTGTTTATAGTTCTCTATCCAGGGTCTTTCATTGACTGTTACCTTCTTACGAATTTTATTGAAGTTCAATTTGTGTACAAGAAATAGCATCCATTTAAAACATACTGTTCATGAGTTCTGACACATGTATACATCCTTTCTATGTGCATGCATGAACAAAAAAAAACCACACAATCAGATACACATCATTCGCATAAACTCAAAGTTTCCTTGGGCTCCTTTGTAGTTCGTGCCTTTGTGCCCTTGCCCCAGGTAAGCACCAATATGACTTGTATCCCTAGAAAAATCAAATGATCTAAATTTATACGTAGAATAAAATAGTGTGGTGAACATTTGGGTTGTTTTTGTGTATTGTTAATAATATTGATATGAATGTTCACATATAGGATTTTATATGGACATGTATGCTTTCATTTTTCTTCGGTGTACATGTAAGATTGGAGTGACTTAACTGATATGCTAGATGTATATTAAACCTTTAAGAAACTTTCAAAAAGTTTTCAACAGTGGTTGTAACGTTTTATATTCACCATCAGCAATGTATGAGAAAATCAGTTTTCACATTCTTAACGCTTGGTATTGTCAGTCCACTTAATTTCAGCCATTCTAATGAGTGCTATCTCACTAGAGGCAGAGGTATCTCATTATCTGAATCTTCATTTTCCTCATATCTAGTGGTGGTAAGGATCTTTTCTGTATATTTTCTTTTGTCTTCTATTGACTTTGAAGATCCTTGAGAATGTTCCTTACTGGTTTCACACTTACACTGTCCCTACTATTATTCTAAGGTATCACCTTCACAGCATTAACCTACTGAATGCTGAGTGTACTCCTTTCTTATAGTACCCTTCCTGATTTACGCTGGTCATTTGGATTTATTTTTAGATGTGGACTACTCTTTTCACCTGTGATATAAGAATGTGCCAAATATTAATCCCAGAGATGGGGGAGCCTGGTGGGCTGCTGTCTATGGGGTCACACAGAGTTGGACATGACTGAAGCAACTTAGCAGCAGCAGCAGCACCAACACTTGGGGAAAATGTATTTCAAAGACACATTGAGTAGATCAACTATACTTTAGTAAGCAAATAAAAATTGAAAAAACATTGTTTCAACGGATAAAAGTTTTGCTCAGTTTAGGAGCTGATTTATATGGATGTCAATTTTATCAATTATTTCATATAATTTCAAGGCTTCAGATTGGAATATGCTGTATTTATTTTAAAATATACATCTGGCTTGAGATATCCTAGACTAATTGCTTAGCTTCTCAGCCAAGCCACTAATAGTGAACTTCTGTCTACTTTCCGTGGATTTACAAAGAACCTGAATAGGCAAGCAAATGTACCACAGTTAAGCCATGTTACAAGACTTAGAGATTTAGATTCTTAAAATAAAATGAATATTTAATATATTTGTCTCCAGGTACATTAAATTTAAAAGCATCTGTTTCCCTCCATGAATTCAAAATTAAAATGACAGTAATCAAGATTGCCGGAGAAATATCAATAACCTCAGATATGCAGATGACACCACCCTTATGGCAGAAAATGAAGAGGAACTAAAAACCCTCTTGAAGAAAGTGAAAGAAGAGAGTGAAAAAGTTGACTTGAAGCTCAACATTCAGAAAACTAAGATCATGGCATCTGGTCCCATCACTTCATGGGAAATAGATGGGGAAACAGTGGAAACAGTGGGTGACTATTTTTTGGGCTCCAAAATCACTGCAGATGGTGATTGCAGCCATGAAATTAATAGACACTTACTCCTTGGAAGGAAAATTATGACCTAGACAGCATATTAAAAGGCAGAGACATTACTTGGTCAACAAAGGTCCATCTAGTCAAGGCTTAGGTTTTTCCAGTAGTCATGTATAGATGTGAGAGTTGGACTAAAAAGAAAGCTGAGCATCAAAGAATGTATGCTTTTGAACTGTGGTGCTGGAGGAGACTCTTGAGAGTCCCTTGGACTGCAAGGAGATCCAACCAGTCCATCCTAAAAGAGACCAGTCCTAGGTGTTCATTGGAAGGACTGATGCTGAGGCTGAAATTCCAATACTTTGGCCACCTCATGCGAGGAGTTGACTCATTGGAAAAGACCCTGATGCTGGGAAGGATTTAGGTCAGGAGGAGAAAGGGACAACAGAGGATGAGATGGCTGGATGGCATCACTGACTCGATGCACATGAGTTTGGGTGAACTCCGAGAGTTGGTGATGGACAGGGAGGGCTGGCGTGCTGCAATTCATGGGGTCACAAAGAGTCAGACACAACTGAGCAAGTGAACTGAACTGAATAAGAGCAAAGAAATTCTAAAGAATGAAAATATACCTTAGATGGCCTCATGCTGACAAAATAAGCATTGTGATGGATGAAATCCACAACATTCATCTGAGAACCTTGTTACATTGATCTAGAGAGTTGGAGGGGTCTAGTCTACTAGTGGGACATAGGCCATGAACATTCATTTCCATGTTGTGTAGGAAGATGGGAAAAGAAAACATCTTTTTATCATAGCGTTTTCAAATATTTGATAATGAAAGGTGTTCATAAATATATATACAAATGTTTAATGAATGTCTATACCTTAGTGCATATGTATAGTTTTCAAATGTGGCTTTCAAATATAAAAGTAAGTCTTTTCGAAAAACTTGTATTTTCTTCTGAAATTTAAAAAAAAATGGTTTTTGAGAATGTATTTAAAAAAAAAAAAAGCCCATAACTTAGAGAAAAGTAAAATACATTCATCTTCATTACAGAGAAAGTTAAGGTCACTCTGACCTTAGGAAGTAAGATGTCATTCAGGACCACCAGGGTTGGATGAATCTTCATTCCCTAGCAAGATTTCTCTCTGGTAAATCTAACCACCATTTTCATCTAATTCACAAATCCTTTTTCCATTTTTCTCTTTAACTTTTGTGTTCTTATGTGGTCTAAAAGTTAAGAGCCTAGAGATCATGCTAATGAATACCACAATTCTGGTTTGAGAATATGTCCTGGAAAGGAATTCCTAAATTTTCAACATTAAAGATAGAGAAATCCTAATAGCATCTGTTTCTAATAATACACTCTAAACCAAGCATGCTGCAAATGGTCTGTTTTGCTACAGTTACTAAAAAAAGAACACAAACATTTTTCTATAGAACTTGCATTAAATCAGCCAGCGTTTTTAGAAACTGATGGGAAAACTGAGGTGCAGAAAGGTTATATAATTTACTAAAGTTAACACAGCTAGTGACAAAGTCAGACTGAAACCAAAGTCTTCTGGCTCTCATGAGGAGAAAAAAACTTAGTCAAATGAAAGTGTTAGAGTATGCAAACTAGAAAACTAATTGCTTGAATAATTAAGCATTAGGTTCATACAAAAGTAACGGTGGTTTTTGCATTGCTGAAATTTGCCATTTGATATTGGAATACATTCTTAAATAAATGTGATTATTTTATACATCATTTTAATATGCATGTATCACTCTTTTTTGTTAATGAATTATTACTTGCTGCTTATTTTATATTTATTTTAGACTATGGAAATGATAATAGACAAAAAGCAAATTTGAACAATTTTCTTATTCTAATTCAAAATGGGTTGTAAAGCAGAGACAACTTGCACCATCAACAACATGTGTGACCAGGAACTGCTAACAAACATACAATGTACTGGTGGTTAAAGAAGCTTTGCAAAGGAGACAAGCGCCTTGAAGATGAGGAGTGCAGTGGCCAGCCATCAGAATTTGACAACTAATTGAGGGAATCACATAAGCTAATCTTTTTACACTAAATGAGAAGTTGCCCAAGAACTCAACGGTGGTAAGGCATTTAAAGCAAATTGAAAAGGTGAAAACAGCTCATTAAGTGGGTGACTCATGAGCTGATTGCAAATCAAAAAAAAAAAAAAAAAAGCCACTTTTTTTTGAACTGTTGTCATATTTTATGCAACATTGAACCTGTCTCTTTGGATTGTGACATGCAACAATAAGTGGAATTTATATGACAACTGGCAATGACCAGCTCAGTGGCTGGACCAAGAAGGAACTCCAAAGCATTTCCCAAAGCCAAACTTGCACCAAAAGAAGGTCATGGTCACTGTTTGCTGATCTGCTGCCCATCTGATCCACTACAGCTTTCTGAATCCCAGCAGCATCATTACATTTGAGAAGTATGCTCAGCAAATCAGTGAGAGGCACCAAAAACTGCACTGCCTGTAGCAAGCACTGATCAACAGAAAGGACCCAACTCTTCTCCATAAGAACACCTTACCACACATCGCACAACTAATGCTTCAGAAGTTGAACAAATTGGGCCGTGAAGTTTTGCCTCATCTGCCAGTATTCACCTGACCTCTTGCCAATTGACTAGACTACCACTTCAAGCATATTGACAATTTTCTGCAGGGAAAACACTTCCACAACCAGCAAGATGCAGAAAATGCTTTCCAAGAGTCTGTCAAATCCTGAAACATGGATTTTTATGTTACAGGAATAAACAAACTTATTTCTCATTGGCAAAAAAATATGTGGTGATTGTAATGGTTCTTATTTTTATTTAAAAAGACGTGTTTGAGCCTAGTTATAATGATTTAAAATAGCAATACGTGAACCGTGAACTTCCTGATGTTCAAGATGGTTTTAGAAAAGGCAGAGGAACCAGAGATCAAATTGCCAGCATACGCTGGATCGTAGAAAAAGCAAGAGAGTTCCAGAAAAAACATCTATTTCTGCTTTATTGACTATGCCAAAGCCTTTGACTGTGTGGATCACAATAAACTGTGGAAAATTCTGAAAGAAATGGGCATACCAGACCACCTAACTCTAAGGTCGGACCCCAGGGGCCATGATGGGCTGCCCCCTCCCTACCCCGCCGGCGGGGAAGTCCCTAGGGAGGGAGCTTTCCAGATCCCCGGGGACAAGTAGCAGCACAGTTCACCAGCTAAAGCCGCCCCACCCCAGCCACGAAGAAGGACCTATCAGCCCACAACACCTCAGCTGGCAACCTATTCAAACCCCTATCCATCAACCTGCCCATCCCTCGCAACATGCATATATAAACAAACTTCTAACAGGGTCTGGGCGCGAGGACTTCCTCGACAGTTCGGGGAACCCTGCCCAGGAGCACTTCGCCATTAAAGCCTGTTAGACACTCTTTTGGGGTCCTGGTCATCTTTTACCTAACACTAACCTGCCACTTGAGAAATCTGTATGCAGGTCAGGAAGCAACAGTTAGAACTGAACATGGAACAACAGACTGGTTCCAAATAGGAAAAGGAGGACATCAAGGCTGTATATTGTCACCCTGCTTATTTAACTTCTATGCAGAATACATCATGAGAAATGCTGGACTGGAAGAAATACAAGCTGGAATTAAGATTGCCAGGAGAAATATCAATAACCTCAGATATGCAGATGATACCACCCTTACAGCAGAAAGTGAAGAGGAACTAAAAAGCCTCTTGATGAAAGTAAAAGAGGAGAGTGAAAAAGTTCGCTTAGAGCTCAACATTCAGAAAATGAAGATCATGGCATCCCGT